>CAKLIZ010001129.1:8759-50941 GCA_922035795.1 Oreochromis mossambicus
TATCTATCTATCTATCTATCTATCTATCTATCTATCTATCTATCTATATATATCTCCCAACTTACTGTGCATGCTTCAGTCACCCCTTGCATGGGAACAGGTAAAAGTGATGGAGTGTTATGTAAAACTACACACAAAAAAACCCACAATGTCAATAAATGTCACAGTACAAAAAGCCGGGGTGTGACGAGGGGGTGCAGGACCACCACCTGTCTTTATTTGCTCTGCCCTTTTCTTGGTTGCTGTTATAAACAAACAAAGATTATTTCAGGGTCTCTTTTCAAGAGACTAAAAGCAATATAAGTGATAAATATTACCATTCTGTAGAATATTCTTATATTTCACTTTTACTTGTTCCCATGTTCTAGTGGGTCCTGTTGTGGCTCTAATGTGAAAGAGGATATAATGTAATATAATATAATAAATTACTTACGAGTTTAATTTGTCAGCAACTTTCTGCCAGCCCTCTCTCCTTGCTTTTGCAGCCTTTGCAGTGTTCCCCTGCGTTTTAATTAGACTCTGAAACTCCTGATATCCCTCAATCAAGAGTTCTTGGTCTGCTGCCGAAAAATACTGAGCGCGCTCCTTCGACATCTTCGCCGACCAATCAAAGGGTTGCCGATCAATGTTTCTACTATCGATGCGTAGCCCCTTTTAAGCCACCCAGTGATCTCAGATTACTTCATCCAGCTATACTAATCGTCAACAACAGGTGTGTTCGGAGAACCGGATTAGCGAGCTCAAAGTTAGCGCGATGATTTGATCTTGGATGTGTCATTTGATCTTGGATGTAAGCGAGGTATGAAGAACGGACCCCAGAACTCAAAAAAATTGGATCAAGTTTACGTAAGATGACCAAGTTAGGGCAACTTACTCATTTTGAGTACACTGTACAGCCTTGTTAGTTCCCAGAACTCAAAAAAATTGAGGAAACTCGTTGCCTCAAAAAAACTAAGTAAAGCTTACTTAAGATGACTGTTAGGACAACTTATACATTGCAAGTAGAGCTGGGCGATATAAGATTTTCCATATCACGATATGTTTTTTTCATTTCAGGCGATAACGATATATATCACGATATAAGCCAAATAACTATATTTGTAAGATTTAAATGTGCCGTTGCTCACAAGTAAAATGTGAAATAATTAGCAGCTTGTTTTAATTAAAACTAGAAAAATTTGCATTTCCTGCGAAAATGCTGTGTGGATGCCTTAACGCTGAAGTTGCCTGCTGAAAAAGCTGAAAAAGTTGAAAACTTGCAAAAAGTTATATGGCGGTGAAGAAACTGAAAATTCTGCTGAAAACAGGTGAAGAAGCAGAAAATGTTTGCTGAAAAGTGGTGAAAAGCCAAAAACTTCTACTGAAAGGGGTAAAGACAGAGAAATTTTTGCTAAAAAAAAACATTGCCCTAAGCAGGATTCGAACCTGGCTCTCCAGGTCCTAAGGCAGCAACTCATCTCACTGAGCCAAAGTCATTCTGACAAAGAAGAGGTGGAGAGACTGACAATTCTGCTTAAATGAGCAGAAGCTGCTGAGAATTGTGCTGATAAGAGGTGAAAAGCCTGAAAATTTTGCAGAAAAGAGGTGAATCAGCAGAATTTCAGCTGAAAAGAGTTAAAGAAGCAAAAAGTTGCGCTGAAAAGAGATGAATCAGCAGAATTTCTGCTCAAAAGAGTTTTTTTCTGAAAAAAGCTGAGCTTTGTGCTGATAATAGGGGAAAAGGGTGAAAATTTTGCAGAAGAGGTGAATAAGCAGAATTTGGGCTGAAAAGGGGTGAAAATTCTGCTGAAAAGAGTTCAATCAGCAGAATTTCTGCTGAAAAGAGTTCTGCAGAACTCTTTTCAGAATTCTGCTGAAAAGAGGTTTTTGCTGAAAACAGCTGAAAAAGCTGGGATTTGTGCTGAAAAGTGGTGAAAAAACTGAAAATTGTGCTGAAAAGGGGTGAAAAAGCTTAAATTTGTGTTGAAAAGAGTTAAAAAAGTTTAACTGTTAACTGAAAGAAATGTTGCCATAAGCGGGATTTGAACCCGGGCCTCCCAGTCTGAGAACGGCTGCTCATCTCACTGAGCTAAAACACAGGTCTTCCCGGCAAAGAAAATCAGTGAGGCCACTTATAATATGGCAGAAATGGGCAAAAAATATTGCAAAAAAAAATTCAATATCTCAAAAAGTATAGAAGTTATGAGCACCAAAAGTCATAGCCGGCATTAGCAGAAAGAGCAGAATTTTTTAAAGTTTGAATGGCGAAAATCGGCTGAAAACTGAAGGAGTAGTTAAGTGCCAAAAAGTGTACGGAAGCAACTAGAATAATATAGTGGAATAAAGAATAAAGAGAAACAGGAAAACAATAGTGTGGAAGCCCTTTAGGGCATCCACACAATAATTATTTCCCATAATAAGTTCAACAGGGCAGATGTACTTAAGGAACATGAGACTTCAGTTTCAGATAAATAAAGGCAAATATTGCAAACTACACAAAAGGCAGCCGCTAAAGCGTTTAAGTTTCAAAATAGAACAAACAACACAGACCACTAAATTGTCAATTCCACTTAGAAACAAAATATTAATTCTAAAAATAAATCTTAGTTTGTTTTACAGAAGAACAGACAAAATTGACTAACTTTCGTCAATATCAAATAAACTGAGAACTAAAAGGAAATTCTCAATCTCTCCTTGTTGTATAGCTTAGCTTTTCAAACAGTTTTAACAGTGACTTTAGTCTGACAAAAGCCGAATGACGAATTAGCGCTTTCAGTCAGAGATTGAGCATGCACCGCTTTATTGTATTTCCAGACTTGCTTTCGGCACAATTTACAGTGCGCGCTACTCTGTTTTTCGTCAGACTTGAAATAGCCGAAATACCTTCACACTACGGAACTTCTGTGGCCCTTCTGCTCGACAAGCTCTCCGGCATTGGAACCATCATCTGTTTTTTCTTCGGTAACCTTCGCTCACGCTCTCGGTTGATTTTTCTCTAGTCGGCAAACTCATTTCCTTCATTACCCGGGCTGCACGGCTGCAAAAACAAATACACATGTGCGCCTTGGCGCTTGTGCTGTACGTAACAAGTCACGTGACGTGACTCTGCGGCTGTGATTGGTTCGGCTCTGCGCTACTTAATTTGGATTGGCTGTTCTTTTTTTTCCTTTTTTTTTTAAGAGGACAAGAGAGATGAGGCCTATCGCAATAGTTTAATTTTTCTATCAAGAAAAAGTTATTTTGCAATACATATCGTTATCGTTTTATCGCCCAGCTCTAATTGCAAGTCTGCAGTATTAAGAATAACTTGATATTTTTACTGTACAATACTAATTGTTTACCTACTGACAAACATTTCAAGTTCAACTAAATGAAAAAACAATTTGTGGTAACCTGAATATGATTAAAAATAATTAACAACAATTTTTGTAATGATGTTAAAATCAGCCCAACTTTTATTTTCAAACACAACAAAGTATAACAGCCAACATACTGGACACTGTTCTGCTGAACAACAAACAATTATATTGCCATCACTGTTATAATCTTACAATGAAACAAAGTCTCAGATGTAATTATTCTGAAAATAAGTTTAGGCCTACCACAAGTTTGTTTTGTACTTACATTACTTATATAATCTCCAAAAATTGAATCTGTTCATCTGGACGTAGCGTTTTGTGGGAGAAACGTTTCGTCACTCATCCAAGTGACTTCTTCAGTCTCAGCTGACTGCAGGTTTCCCCAAACCTTATAAACGTTTCTCCCACAAAACGCTACGTCCAGATGAACAGATTCAATTTTTGGAGATTTACTTTCCTGGATGATTGAGAATGCATCAAGATTACTTATATAATCAAAATAAAATATTTATTGTTCTGTCAGAAGTGCAGTCTCTAATTTAAACAACACATTTGTTTTCCATTCCAACACAGGAGCTGGAATGTTGTATTATTTTAAGGATGCTTGTTTCCAGTCCAGGCATTACTGCCTGAATGACTGTCATGGATCGAGGTGATGCAAATGTAAGTGCAGAAGAAAGTCTTTAACTTCCCTTAAGTACAGTGGCAGTGGATGTGGGTTGGAGATGCAATGAGCTTGAACCTGCAGGCGACCATCTTCACTGACCACACCATCTGTGACGGAGGACTCATCTCTCCTGGTGTCCTGCAAGCAAACAATCATAATTTTTGGAACATGAACTTAATTGCTTTCTTAAAACATTTTTTTCTGCATTTGGTATAAAACAGACTGCAATTTAGACAATCTCAGGCTCCCTCCCCACCGGAGAGGTGACATTCAATGTCCCACTTGTCAGTCTGCATAGCCCTGACCACCACCCAACACACAATAATGTCATAAAAGCATCATTTTAAAAAGGGCTATGCAAACATGGCCAATAACTTTCATTCTAATGATGTGCAAAATGATTTGGGCACAAAACAGATTTTGCTGTTAGAAACTTGCAGACTTCACTATATACAGTGTCGACCCTCTAAACTAAGTTTGGTCTGCATTTCTTGAAAGATCACATCCCCCAAACTGTTGTTGTTTGTTTACTTACACAGCATGTCTTGTAGAATTAACTGGAGTCACCAGCAACAGCATAGTGCAGTCATATCTCAAGTCTAATAACAGAAGACAGGAAAAGATCAGTAAAGAAACAACTTCCCCAAACCAAAGCACAAATAAAACAATAAGTAAAACAGGCTGATCTAAAGTATGATTAAAGTTCAGCCTGATTAATATAAATGTCACTGACAGTTGCTAATATATTGGAAAACCAAAATACTTACTGATGTCTTTCTGTCCAACAGCAGGAGTGCTGGTCCCGAGCCTCAAAGACAGTAAGAAGCCAGCAGAGGGAGAAAAAACAGAACATTTTTCAGAAACTGATTTGATCCTTAATGGCTGTGCAATCATTGTAACATAGAGTTTGCTTATGTTGTTAAATAAAGGCTACATTTGACATTAATAGATGCCACAGATGTTCAAAAGCTGCCACAAAGCATGAACAACAAATAGACGTCTCCGAAAACGTCGGAGCATTTTTGCAAATATGTGATGTCTTGATAAATCGAGCAGATATTTGAACTTTACACAGCTACATTCTCGCCTGAAAATATCTTAAAAGTTTATTTTGTGACCCAGAAAAAGTAAAAAGTTTTTCAGCGGCGCTCCTCCGCCATTGCCGCGCTTACAAGTACTCACAGGCTCCGACAACCGTGGACGACAAATGCGATCCTCCTTTTCCCCAGATTACCCTTTCTGGGTCACAAAATAACCTTTTAAGATATTTTCAGGCGAGAATGTAGCTGTGTAATGCTCAAATATCTACTTAATTTATCAAAATATCACATATTTGCAGAAGTGCTTCCACGTTTTCGGAGAGCTCTGTTATCCACCAGCGCGATGGAGGTCAAGGCTCGATAGAGTCCGCGAGCACAGCTAACTCCTGGCATATTGTTTTCAACCCCCCTGCGGTCTTTTACTACTCAGGTTAAACATGATATATTTAGTTAGTTATGGCTATGGATTGAAAATACCCCCCACACCTACCCCACCCCTAACAGCTGCACCTCCCGAAGAATTTTGTCTGGGCTCTTATCTCACTTTTTTATTTCAAACAATTAACAGAAAATTTCACAGACATAGTTTTATATAAGGTTTTTAAGGCTGTGGTGTTAATTTTTAAGTAACATGAGCCCAGCGGCAGCAGCAACGCTAGGCTAACACTAACTAGCTAGCAAGATTTTAAACCTGGTGCTAAACTAAGAGAAGCCACAAAATCAGTTTGAATAAGAGTAAACATTTACTCACCAAGTCAGTGTATCAGGTAAAGATCCACAGCAATGACAACAATAATATCTTGAGCTGACGCTTCTCCAGGTTTGCTCAACATATTCCATAAAACAATGCACCGTGAACATGCGGACTGATCCGCGAGGGAGGAGGACCGTAGTCACGTGGGATTTTCAAAACACATCTTTCATCCTTCCGCACTGAGAAGCAAAACTTCCAGCTTACTTAGTTTTTCTAGGTTAAGACAACTCAAATAAATGGAGTTTATCAGCGTTTTTGCATAAAAAGTACTGGTAACGTATTTAAATCGAGTTCTGATAACAAATTGATAAAAATTGAGTTCAGCCTATTTAATATTTTTAATTAAACACAATATTACATTTTACAGTGTTGAAGGAACAACTGTTAAAGGAATATCAGTTACAGCTTTAATATCGGACACTGCAGAACAAAATACACATGGCAGATGAACCCATATTGTAATGTAATGATATCTGCTTGGAATGAAGCAATAAAAATTTGTGTTTTGGAAAATGCCTCTAAAGTCTTAAGATGGTGCGCATATAATTCAGACTTGACCCTGAATCAGATAGTAGATTCAAGAACTGGATTTCAAAAGGCCTAACTTATTCATTTGTCCACAAGGGGGCATTTCAAAGCTTTGAACCATAAGGAGAAAACATGATTTAGGCTCAGACAATTTTTTCAGATACCTACAGTTCAGAGATTATTTTAATCAAAACTTAAAAGTGAATCTAAACGATTTACAATTTGGGGAAACATTTTTATCATTAACTGAATCTGGAGCACAAAGTAAAATTATTTCTAGATTATACAACAGCATCCTGGGGTGTAAAAGCCACAGCACTGTCTATATTAAAGTGAAGTGGGAAAAAGAAGGTAATTTGACAATTACAGAGGAGTGTTGGGGCCACATATGAGAGACACAGTGGGCCACAACTGGGTCAAATGTCTGGCGTGAATTTTGCTGGAAAAGCATCATGAGATTCTTCATCCCCCCTGCTCAGAAAAGGTGTCGGGGAACTGGTGATACCTGTTGGAGATGTCGGGGAGTTGGTGCTAACCATTTCCATATCTTTTGTGCTGGCTGTAGCTCAGGAGGTAGAGCAGGTCAGCTGCTGACTGCTGGTTCGATCCCAGTTTGCATGCCAGATATCCTCGGGCAAGATACTAACCCCAACTTGCTCGCCAATGCATCCATCAGAGTGTGAATGCGTATGAATGACAGTTAGAAAGCACTGAAAGTACAGATAACAGTGTTTGGCGTGTTGTATCGAGCGCTTTGAGTACTCCAGGAGAGTAGAAAAGCACTATATGAGAATCAGTCCTTTTACTTTTGGGACTGCCAAGTTATTCACCAATATTGGTGTCTAATCCATGAACATCTACAAAATGTTTGTTCATTTGTTTTTTCTTTAACGTTTGAGACCGTATTTCTGTGTAAATTGAAGTCTAATGATAAAAGACTTTTGTATATCCTACTGTCCACGAGTAAAAAAGGCCCTCACAAGGACATGGCTCAAGCCTGAACCACCAACGACTGAACACTGGATATATTCTGTACAGGAGATCTATACAATAGAAAAATTGTCATTCTTTCTCAAAGTGCAGAAAGAAAGGCAGAATATGGTATAAATGGATGGAATATGTTAAGCCTGTGAGGTGTGATTTTCCATGAACCAGGTTTGTTTCCTGTGTCGCCCCCCCCCCCCGGTGCTTTGTTCGTGTCCCTGAGTTTGTGTTTGTGAATTTCCTGTTTTACTTTGAAGGTCTGTGTCTGTCATTGTGTTCTGTTTGTATCTTCCTGTCGTCTTGTGAATTATGATCAGCTGTGCTTCCATCCTGGGTGTTGGTCTGTGTTCTTTGTCGGCTCATCTGAGTTTGATGGTGTTTTGTTCATGGTTCTGCGGCTCTCTGCTCTTCATCCCGTTTCATTATAGTTTCAGGTTTGCTCATTAGTTTCCCAGTGTAGGTTTTGATAGCTTTTTGTTCCTCATTCCCTGTTTTGCCACTTTGGTCACTTGTAAATAAACGCTCACTCGCATCACAGCTGTCGCCTGCATTTTGGGTGCTTTTCTAAAACATCTGGGGCACATTATTCAGTTGGCACTTTATGGTTTTTACACTTGTTTGTGAATCTCTGTGAAATATTCCCTATTTTTTGTGAAAACTCAATTCATATTTTATTTTGAAGGAGCTTTGGTATGTTTAAGTTAAACTATCTAGTGGCTCCAGCTGCTCAGTGTGTCTTTCCTCCATAATTTCCTGTGACAAACTTAAACTCTGCTCCTAAATACATTTCAGACGTTAAATAAGAACACTGTGTTTCTCTGTGGTTTGTCTGTTGTGAAGATCGCTGACACTTTGAGTCATTTTTTTGCTTTGAAGCCTCGACTTGTTGAAGACGTGAGGTATTTTCATTTTTATTTACCGTAAACATGCCTTATAAGGCAAAAATAGTCACTTTACACGAGGTCACACAAAATACTTAATTAATGAGTATTTGCTTGAATTAACCATCAATTAAAATATGAAATAAGTATTTTTAAAACCTCTATTAACATCTAAATGCTTTTCTAAATACAAATAACATGTTATATATGAATCTATTATTTAAGAATAAAGTTGTGTGTTTGCAGTTATAAATAACATATTAAGGAAGCACTTATCTTACTGGTGTTTAGGAGTGTGCTGTTATTATAAGGTGTTACCACTAATACTCTGAACACCTGTGGTGTCAGTGTTACCTGTTTAATGTAAATACGTTTTATTGCAGTATTATTAATCAAAGGTTGGCATGCCATCTTTTTACACTGAAGTGTATGGGGACTAAATGTGCTAGATGCCACAAGAACAGCTTAAACATCACAAAGGTGTCGTGCAGTTTACATCACAGTGTCAGTTACACTGCTTCTTGCCACATGTAGCTCATTTTGGAAATGCCCTGATGGGTCGTGAGGGTAGTCCTCCGCTCCAGACTGACATTGTTGTCTGGATTGGAGGACTTGTTGAAACATCTTGCTGTAACTAAGGCTGGGATTGATGTAGATATAAAACCTTTTGGTTACCAACAAAAGAACCATAGAAACTGTCCAGGCATGATGACGCTTGTCTGAAGTGTGCGTCTGTGATTTGTCAGAAAACACACCCTGCAGTTAGCATTAGTCAGTGTGTCTGAGGCTATGAAGAAAAGCACACGGTGTATGTTCACCTGGCCTCAGGCTACTGTTTCTTTCTACACAGTGATGATTCACAGGACAGAGCACATAGCAGTTAACACACAGCCATGCAAACGCTGCTTAGGATGGTAACCCTACTGCACAACCCAGGCTGCTCAGCTTTGAACTGTCTGGCTACACAGAGGAGGACTGACTGACTGCAAGCTGCCATGTCCACATCCATACCCTGTCCTGGTACCTTAGTCATCATCACCCTTCACTCAAGCCTACATGTTTACAGCCAGAAATGAGAACTAAACACAAAGTAGCAGAAGTGGCTGAATTAACTTGCAGATGTTTAATTAAATTAATTAAAAACCAAACTGTTGGAAAACTGAAATGCAGGTAATGGAGTCTAAACAATGATTCGTTTTAATATTTCATCCTATCAGCTCCAATATGTGCTTGCTACTTTTAGCTTTCACCTGAAGTCAGTTTTATTTATTACTTGATAATTAATAAATATTGATTATCATTATTAATAATGTATAAATGAAATGAAAATGAGTAATGACTACTTTCATTGAGTGTGTGTCTGGCTCTGTTTGTGAGTGTGTGTGCTGATTCATGAGTGGAGGGAGTGGTGGTGCAGGGCGTGACTCTGACACACGCTGTATCACACTATCCAGGTGAGAAATAGTTTTTAAGGCAGCAACACGAAGCAGCGCACAACTTTACACAGCAGAGCTGAACTCCCGAGCACAGCAGCCAGCTCTCTTTGTTTGCCAACAGCTGCTCCGTTTTCTTATTTCTTCTGGAGGTTTTCACAGGAGGAACACAACATGAGAATACTTTTACTACTAGCTGGTAAGATTTCCCATTTTCACTGCTGCTTTATTGCTTCATTTCCTGGTTATTGAGTTTGTCATGTAAGTTTCAGCTTTGCACGCCAGATGTTAGCATTCCTAAACACCCTGAAATAGAAAGCCTGCAGTTTTTTATTTACCAACTAAAGAGTTGGAAGTAGCTGTCGCAGTGAACGGTTCGATGGAGATGTTGTTCACGATGGTGCATGACAGGCTGTCTCTGAAATATGTGATGTTAGACATGTTGGTATCTGTCATGAAATCATGTATGAAGATACAAACACAGCCTATAAGTACTGTGTAGAGCTGCAGTACATCTTTAAGAATAACCAGGTTAACGTGGTGAGGCATTTATAATTTTACCTATTCTAAGTAAACCTTAATCAAACATCAATGTGCTTCATGTTCGTGGTTCCATCTGACCAGCAGCTTTGGGTTGTTTTGTCTCTTAGAATTACGGCCTTTGGCCTGAAAATAGACTAAAACAGTACAATAGCTGCAGAGCAACATCTCCTGACCTGTTACTGCTTCAAAAGCAGCATGACGCTCGTTTAACAGTTTTACTGTAGGTTACTCAGTATTTTACATGTATTTTGCACAGCAGTTAATAATAAAGAAAGAAGTTTTTGAGAGCCTCAGAAAGCTTAGAGTTAGGTGTGTTGTTGTGTTCATACCTGTGCACATTGTGCCCTGACAGCCTCAGCCATACTGTCACACGCCCAAAATGACTGCTCATGGGGGGCTTGCTACCCACCCACCGATGACTTGCTCCTTGGCAGGGCTCACCAACTTCAGGCTTCATCTACCTGTGGCCTCACTGGCTCAGAGATCTTCTGTACCCCATACCAACAGGTAAGAGCGTGTTTTCCTGTTTGGGCATTTTATCTCTGAGCGAATGGAAAGTTTGTGCCACTACTCTACATTTATATCACCCTTTAACAAACAAGTGAGAACTTTCAGGCATATCTCTGCAGCTAAAGGATACTTCAGTTTAAGAGCTTTTCAGGTAAAATATCCAAAAATTCAGTTTTAGTTTTTGAGTTAGAGAAAACAAAGATGGCAAAGAAGAAGCAGCAGCTTATCAGATTGACAGAACAAAAGTGGAAAATACAAAATCACTCAAAGTGTCTTTGGCTTCCAGAAAACAGGCACAGAGGCAGGGAACAGAAATATACAAAAACTAAGCCAGTGCAAACCAGAACTGCTGACTGACAGGAGAGGTCACAGACGGACAGACAGGAGGACAGATGAGATTCATGTGGGCAGAGAAAGACAACAGCAACTGATCAAAAAACACAAAAACAGGAAGTAAAACCAAGTGAAACACAGAAACTAAGAAAAAAAGAAAAGACAAAACAGAGCGTGGGGATGAGGCAGCACAGGACACTGGCACTACAGGCATAAAGATAAGAAAATATATACAAATAAACATAAGATCGAAAACATAGAGACTTAGAGTGCCATTGTGTTGATGTTACTTTATCTTCATAGATCACAGTATGGGCAATGCTGGATTAGCCTCAGGGAGTTGATAACTGTCTTAGGCGTGGTCCTCTGTTCATCCATTTAAATATATCCTTGTACTTCAGAGCTCACACAAAGACGCACACATGGCGATGAAAGCCTTCGGCGTCATCAGAGAAAACAAGTCCGATCTAGCCAGGAATGCCACTCTACTGCTGGAGGTGTCAAATTTTGTATCTAATGAAAAAGAGCTGCAGAAAAAGTGTCGAAGCTGAAGGTGCTCGAAAAAAGTTTTGCTTAGTAAGCAAAACTCTGTTCACTAACTGGTGAAAACAAGCAAGTACAGAATAAACATACAAGTCCCCAAATTTAGCCCAAATAGACAAGATGTTATCTAATGAAGGATGAGAAAAACTAGGGTTTGTGAAAAGCCCCGACAGAGGGTGGACAGGAGGCCACGAGGGAACTCTTCATATCCAACTCAATAACTCAGGCTCCTCATATTTGTTGCCCCAAAATACAAGAGATTAGGTAACCCTGGGCCTCTCTAAGGCTCGGCGGCACAGCCTTGGGAGGCTTCTTGTTCCAAATAACATCCTAAATAAGACTGCCTACCTCTAGAAAAAAGCGAGAAGAAGCAAGATCAGGATGAATTGAAACACATATGAAAAGCATGGAAACACATTCATTTAGGCAGTGCTGATCCCAGAGGGCACTGAAAGATTAGAAGAGACCAACGTTCAAAGACATATTTAACTATACACATTTACAAGAGCCATCTTTGCATCATAAACGTGCCCCCAGACAATTATAAAGCTGCCAGCAGAGTCCAAGGCTGTTTTAATGTGAATTAAGGGAATATCTCTATGAATAAGGGCAGCAACATCTTTAAATTTGCTGGAAAAGGATGAAAGACACTTCCCAACCCATCTTAGAGATACTGTCTATTTCTCCAAGACGGGTTTCCTGAAAATAAATGATATGTGCATGAAGTATTAACACTCACCTTCCTGCTCCCGTATGTCCATCTTAAGTTTGCCAGTGAACATCTAAATGATGCTGTGGTCAGATGAAACCAATCTTTGCCATCAACTCGACTCGTGTGGAAAAAACAAGAAATGCTAAGAAAAACCTACCATGTCAACATTCAAGCACAGAGGTGGAAACATGCGTTGGGGCTGTTTTTATGCTAATGGGAGAGAACAACGTCACTGCTTTGAGGGCCAATGGATGGGGCAAAAATCTTGAATGTTCAGCCAGGTCACAGGAGATGAGGTCGTGCTCCAGTCCTCCAGTGACAATGACCCAAAACATATGACGAAGGACACTAACAAGTGGCTAAGGAAGAAGAACATTATGGTGATTGTAATATAAGGACCCAGTACACTCAGCATTGCAGATTAGTGAATGTTTATTAGCACGGTGCTTTCCAGCCTTCTGCTGGCTGCTTGCACTGCACTCTGTTCGCTCTCCTCCCTCTGTCCTCCCAGCGTGCTGCTTAAATAGAGAAGACAGCATTAGAGTGCTGACTGCCAGCTGTGTCAGCCAGTCTCCCCTGGCACCGCCCCCTGAATCCATGGTCCCATGGCCCGGCCAATCTCCAGACCTCAAGTCTACATAAAATCTTTAGAGGGAGTTGAACCTTCATTAGCCAATCAGCAGCCAAGCAGCCTCTAAAGAATAGATTCAGCGAGTTTCTGTAAAGGGACACCGTCCCTCCTGAGATGTGTTAATAAATACTGACAGCTGAAATCAGTGGTCCGAGCTGTCAGTGAGAAAATGTTCAGCTATAAACAGTACATTCACGGTTTTTCATAAACTGTGAAAAATCCCAATACTCGATATTAAATAAAATATACAGTTTGCAAACCAATGCAACTGGATTTTGTTTGTCTTTTACAAAGCCCCACATTCTTTGGATATATGGTTGGTTCTACAGATGACTGAAAATGTCATTCAATTTAGTAAATAAACTGTGTTGTGTTTTACTAAGATTTTACTGGGGCAAAGGTTCAGTGCTAGAACTATTAGATATTCACTGTTACCTGCTCAGTGACCCAGCTTATGTGGCACAGCAGAGAATTCAGAGGGCGGTCACTGGTCTCGAGTTCAGGGTCAGCTCAGTGGCACACTGTCCTTACATCACACATTACACTGAATCTCTCCTGGGATAAACAAAGGTTTGTTTTATGTCTTTGTGTTTTTATTCTTTCAGAGGAAGATGAAATGTTGTCCGTGTGACTCCAGGAACCCAAACAGTCAGCTGGCCCACACTGTCCAGGATGTTGTGTCCACCTCGGGGCCAGACAGATGGTGGCAGTCTCAGAAAGGTGGGGGATGAAAGCAAGCAGTCATACAGAAGGACTAATGCATAACACAACTAATACACCATACTGACAAAAGTACTAATCTGCCTTCACATGCGTGTGCGTGTTGACCCATTCTTAATAAATAAGCCAGTCAAGCTCCTCTGCACCAAACTAGCTCGTTCATGTTTTCGTGAACGAGCAGTCATGATGGCAAAGGATCCCCGAAGTGTTCCCACAAAGTTGGGAGCATTGCCAGACGCAGAAGCGTGGTTTGTCACTCCAGAGAACACTTCTCTGGAGCATCCAGTGGTGGGGTGCTTGACACCACTGCATCCAACACTTTCCACGGTGCTCAGTGATGTCAGGCTTGGATGCAACTGCTCAACCATGGAAACCATTCCATTAAGCTCTCTATGCTCTCTTGAGCTAATGTGAAGGCTAGTAGAGTTTGGAGGTCTGTCGCAATTGACTCTGCAGCAATTTGGCAACCTCTGTGCACTATACTCCTCATGAAGAAGTCACCTGGATGAGTTACAAAAAGTTTCTCCACCTGAAAACGCTGCGTCCAGATGAACAGAATCAACTTTTTTGGAATTTTCTTACCTGGATGATTGAGCACAAAAAGACAAAAAGAGGTGAAAGAAGGTGGGCAGGAAGATGATTGGACTACAGTAATGATGACAGTATTGGGACTGACAGTGTGGGAAAGTGGTAGTGATGTAGAGAACAGGAAAGCAACCAAAACCCAAGAATGCAGGGAGACGACTGATTACAGATCTTTGTTATTGAACTTAAGCTTCATTACTGCTCTGCTTTCTGTTCCTGCAGAGACGAGTCCAGTTACCCTTCAGCTCAACCTCAACAACCTGTTCCAGCTTGACAACCTGGTGCTGAACTTCAAGGTGTGACACAGTCTGTCCTTTCTAGCTTAATGAATGTTCCATGCATCCATATGATTTGACTCAGAAACGTTTTGTAGAGTGTACGCTACTTTGCTTTATTTTGCTGGGGATTGTTCTCTGCAGGGTCCTCGTCCCAGTGCCTTGGTCATAGAGAGGACATTGGACAACGGCAAAACATGGCAGCCCACCCTCTACATGGCAACAAACTGTCAAAAAGCATTTCCCAGCGTACCCACAAGAGTTCCTCTTGCCATGGAGCAGACATACTGCTACACACTGCCCCCTACAGACACAAATCCATATAAAGATCACACAGTAAGGGAGAAATTGCTGTTGTTCCGAAATGATTATTGCACCTTCATTTTTGCCAAATGATGATGTTTCCTCTTTGTTTCTTTTTTATACATTTACATATAAGTACATCCTTAAATACCTCATTTAGTCCTGAAACAGAACAGAAACATTTCTGCTTCTTGTTTTGATTTTTATACATTTATATTTAAAACGTGTAGATCTTATTTTTATATTTGAATCATCCTTTAAAAATAGACAAATACATAGCATAGCAGACTGTTTGAATCTTTCTGATTGGGAATTCATCAACAAAAGGTTTCTAATAAATGTAATGCAATATTGCAACAATGTAAGATATTCTATGTATGTACAGAATTAATATATGTGCATTTCACTTCCCCAGATTGAGTACAGTCCTTTACATCAATACGCTTACGTCGCTGCTCCCAAAAGCCAAAAGATTGAAGGTAAGTTTTATAACATCCTTAACATCAACACTGGCCTTTGCATCCAGTTTAAGTGTGTAGTTCAGTGACTCATAATTATTTTGTCTACAGATGTGTCTGGGTTAACAGGGCTGAGGGTGAGATTCACAGAGCTGGGTGATGTGCCTCATCTGCCAGGCAGGAGTCTCAGTAGGTTTTACGCCCTGAAAGAGATGAAGGTGATGGGCAGCTGTATGTGCCATGGACATGCTAACCGATGTCTGCCACAAGGATACGGCAGTAGCCTGTTGCCCAGTACTATACAGGTCTGTATGCAGGGCATTTTACCCTTTCATGATCCCAGTTAGTCATTAGAAAGGCTTACAGTAAGCAAATAAAGTCAGATCACTGTGTTTGTTGACTTAATACAGAAGTCCTGCAGTAAGCTCCTAATGGTTACTCTGTGTTATGTCAGGATGCCATTGTGTTGTATGATAGAAGCAGGTTGTTTTGCACAGTGAGGATTGTATCATCAACAACACAGCTACAAAACACACATCAACCAAAATGATGACAGTTTACTAGAAAACCTCTAAAACAGTTTTAATATTACAGAGAAGCTTTTGCTTTAACTGGATGTACGTTCCTAATTATTCACTGTGTCACTGGAAATTCATCCATCCATCCATTTCTCGACCACCTATCCAGCTCAGGGTAAACCTGACATCCATCAGCACGTCTGCAGGGAAAATAAAAAATGTTTCGATGATGCCACACTAGTTCCTTCTTTTGGTTTTCCTTGGTGTGGTTTCTCATATGTAATGTGGAGACTGTTTCCCCCGTGGACACGCTGACGGATGTAAGGATTCCTGATCGTACTTTGGTTTGTGGGGATGTGTGCATGTAGTGATCATTTAAGTATTTGGGTGTGCTTGTGAAAATAGACTTTTATCGCTGATCAGCGACCATCAGCTTATTCCTAGCGTGACGACATAGTGTTGGTCCAGTTTGTTGATCTGCTCATTTGATCTTGGCAGGTGAACGCACAGTGTGACTGCCAGCATAACACAGCAGGTGTGAACTGTGAGCGCTGTGCTGATCTCTACAATGATCTGCCCTGGAGACCTGCAGAGGAAGGCAACACTCATGCCTGCAAACGTAGGACCTGCTACAGACTCTTTAATCTATACTGTGTGTGTGTGTGTGTGTGTGTGTGTGTGTGTGACATAAGTTATTTCAAAGGATCAAAATATCCGAGTTCCCATCAGGGGAGGAAGAGCTCTTCCTAGAGCTCTCCCTGGCCACACCCTCCCACTCGATGTAATCTCTCTTGTGATCTCTAGCTGTAATAATTTGTGAGATGTATTTAAAGGTAAATAATAAGAATATGTGCATCCTGGCTCACCGCAGACCAACAGACCAAAGCCCAGCTTATGAAAAAGTATAGATAAAGTTATTCATCCGTACATTTCTTCATTTTAATTATCTGGGTATATTATCCCACCCTTTTGTCTTGTCCTCAGGTTGTGAGTGTAACAACCACGCACAGCGCTGTCGGTTTGACTGGGCGGTGTACGAGGCCAGTGGACAGAGGAGTGGAGGTGTGTGTGAAAATTGTATGCACCACACCACAGGGCCAAAGTGTGACCAGTGTGCTCCAGGATACCAGCCCAACCCCCGCAGTCGAATGGATCGCCCTGATGCCTGCATACGTAAGTGAAATCCCTCCTAACATCTCTGTGTACCAAGTTTCTGACTGCAGAGGTCACACTGAACGTTTGTGGATAAACTGTGTTGACGTATTTGGCGCCAGGCTGTATCTGCAGTGCCGAGGGGACAGTGAACGGCGGCCGGTGTGATGACAGCACAGGATCCTGTCAATGCAAAGCGAATGTAGAGGGTCCCCGCTGTGACCGCTGCAAGACAGGATACTACGGTCTGAGCTCCTCCAACCCTCTGGGCTGCACTAGTGAGTCACCTAACACCTACACATCAAATCTTAGCTTGGTACTGCACCACAGCAAACACGGAACTCTTTTCTTTTATTGTTATACTTTTACTCAAACTAATTAAAAGCCTGTAAAATATGCAGATTTGACACTGATGTTCAATATAGTACTTTATATCAATACTCTAAGAATACCGATGTTAATATTTATTTTATTTAATGTTTGAAGTATGCAACTGACTCTGCTCTTTTCTAGAGTGTTCCTGTTCTCTGCACGGCTCCCTTTCAGACGTCTGTGATCCGTCGACTGGCCAGTGTCTCTGTCGTCCCCACTTCCACGGCATTACCTGCAACGTGTGTGTAAAAGGCTACTGGAAGCCAAACATGTCCGAAACCTGCAAACCCTGCGTCTGTGATGCCACCAAGTCAACCACTGATTCCTGCGATCAGGTATGACCCAAAGGCCTTTCAGTGCAGACCCCTGAGATCCATCAGCTGCTGTAATGCTGTAGCCTAAGACATAAAATGTGTGTATCCAGCTTTTTCCATCCAGAGCAGTCAAAAGTGTTTTACAATATATTAAGTTAAAGGCAGATTTGCTAAATAGTTATTAATTGAATAAAAGATTAGTTAAAGGTAAATTTATTAATGACCTTCAAATGTCGTTTACAACTGTTTGCTTATGTAGCTAAAAACTGAATTTTCACAGTCCTGGATAACTGAGAGCCTACAAAGACTAACCATATTATGTTTATCTTCACTTTGAATTCACTCCTGAAAATTACAGTTGAAAAGTTGTTTACACCTGGTGTGACACAGAAAGTACTGGTGTTGGTGTGAGATATGATTGTAGCGAGGATGCAAATATTCTGTCTTTGTATCATCATCACAGATTATATCGAGTTCATTTGTCTTCTCTGGAAAATAATGAAATGATCTTGTTTTTGTTCAGCTGACTGGTCAGTGTCAGTGCAGATCAGGCTTTGGAGGCCGAACGTGTACAGAGTGCCCTGATAATACGTACGGAGACCCTCTGAAAGGCTGCCAACGTAAGTCCACCACTCGTTTGGGAGTTTTCTTTCAGTTCAGTATCATTTACATAGTGCCGGATCACAACAAGGGTAATGGTAAAATATTGCTAGTTAGAGAGAAAACTCTACTGTCTCCCAGCATGGATTAGGGATCATTTATGATTCACTGCTGAAATTCTAAGTGTCTTCACTTACAAAGACGTGAACAGCCGTTCATTTTTATGGTAGTTGTTGACTTTCAATGATTTCTTTGAACTGCTCTTTTTCCAAGATGAAATGATTGTACAATATACATCTTTAATACCTTTAAAAAAACAAGTTCTTTCTCAAATCCATGTATGCTCAAAATGATACAAACAGGCTGATAGATATATTTACATACATTCACTCATATCTTTTAATATGTGGTGCTGACGGTGTTTTAACTTGACAAGGCCAGGACTTTGGTTAGTGATCATGAACTGACCAAGAACAAGAGGAAAGTCTCAGGAATTCAGTGAAGACATAATAAGGAGAGTTATAGATCTGCACAACTTGGGGAGGGCTGCTGGACTTATTTCTAAACAACTCCAGATTACATGAGAGGAAATTAAGATGTTCAGTAATAATCCAGGAACCACCAAGCCTCAAGCCTGCTGCAAACTGGAAACTGCTGGTACACTGTCATCGATGTCCACAGCAAAGCCACTTTGCCTCGAAATGTACTGAAATTCTCACTGAAGATGGACTCAAGTTTAACTGGCATTTGTAGCTGCCCACATGGTTAAGCCAAATGCCTTCTGGAGAAATGATTTTGAGATTGAGCTCCATGTGATTGGTCACAATAACATATGTTTGGAGGGGTAGGGGTGAGACGTTCAAACCAAAGAACACTGCACCGGCTGTCATCATACTACTGTGCTGCCAGTGGTATTGGTAGGTTGTACAAAGTAGATGAAAGTCTAAAAGTTATTCAAATTAACTTCAAATCAATAGAATGGTTGAATCTTGGACACGACAGGGTGTTACGGCAGGACAATGAAACACAATCAATCCACCGTAGAAAAATGAAGAGTTCAAAGAAATCATTAAAAGCCCAAATTTACCATGACTTTGATGTAAGCCCTCTGAGCATGGCTGAAGGTCTACAACATGTCTGAGCTGTTTGCCCGTCCTCTGTCTTAGCCTGTGACTGTGATGCCAGTGGAACCCTCCCAGGAGTTTGTGACAAGCAGTCAGGAGTCTGTTTGTGCCGACCGGGCGTCTCTGGAGCTCGCTGCAACTCCTGCAGTCCTGACCGCTGCGACTCCTTCCCTGACTGTGAGATGTGTCCCTCCTGCTTCTTCAACCTAAACACTCAGCAAAAGAATCTCAGGTCGGTCCTGTTGAGACTTGCTTCCAGATTATCATCTCAGTCTGGAGGCGCTGCTGACTTTGGGCCCCGCATCAGTGACCTGGAGGCCACTTTGAAAATCATCCAGAACTCCATGTCCCTCTCACCCATCACTGATACACGTGATGCTCTTTCTAAGCTGAAGAAGCTCAGGTGGGAAACTGCTGAAGAACTTAATTCTAGGTTTGACAAATACGAATCACCCTTAAATAAAATCACCTGACACTGTTTTTTCTTTGATAATACCATCTCCAGGTACCAGGTTGATAATGACCTTTCACCCCTGACAAAAACTCCTGGTCTGGACTCTGAGCTGGACAAACTGCAGGACCTGCTGGAAAGCTTCACTCTGGTGTACAATGCCAAGAAAGCTGTCACAGAGAACTCTATCAGTCCCAACAATATAGGTCAGAAAAGACTAAGAATTCGCTGCAGTTCTACAGATGTGACTGATGACTATTTTTGTACCACAACAGCGCGAAATGCACTCATGTAGACGTTTCCTGTCTTTGCAGGGGCATTTACTGCCATCAGCTACGCCTACGATAACTCGACAGATGCCACCAAAAAAGTTGAGGCCGGGAAAAATACCATAAAGGAATCAACTGATGTCCGAGAAAAGACTGAGGACATTCAGAGCAAAGTACAGCCGGCCAACACCAGAGATCTGGACAAACTGAACAACAGCATGGCCTCCCAACCCAACCTCACTCCTGTTGCCAGACAAGTAACTAGCAGGACTGATCTTGCTTTATGTTTCAGAAAAAAAACTTCTTGATCTACTGTTTAGCAGACTTGCAGCACAAGAGTAAAACTGAAAGATTATTATCTTAAATATGCATCACTATATGTCATATTTCTCAGTGTGAGCATAATCCAGGCCGTTAATCATAATCTTTCTTGTTTGTCCTGGACAAAGTTCATTTTCTATCATTCAGACTAGTAATCGTCATTGTCCTCCTCTAACTCTGTTTTTCAGGTGTGTGGCAGTGTTCACTCTGAGCCCTGCACACCTCTCCAGTGTGAAATTGGAGATTTGTGCACACCAGTGGGAGACGCACCCTGTGAAAAGGGGGGAAAGTGTGTGGGCGCTCTGCCTCTGAGCAAGAGGGCAGACGCTGATGCCAAGGATGTGAAGGAAGGACTCGACAAACTCTCTGGGAGGATCACCGATGCTGCAGAGAAGGTAGACACTTATAGCTACATAGAAATAATGAGTTTTGTTATTCACACATGTCATTCTTAATCTGTTTACACATCTCAAGTAGTTATTCAATGTTAATGTGTGCACAGCTGCAGAAAACACAGGAGATGACCAATCAGGTGAGGCAGTCTACAGAGAAGCTGTCCAGTAAGCTGCAGCAGGCCAGAGATGAACTCGAAGACGACCTAAATGAGACACGCAGCGTTGTGAAAGAGCTCAAAGACTTCCTGTCAGGTATGACTGTTTTAGGATGAGTGAAACCACTTTGAGATGGAAGCTGAAACTTCTTTGGGTGTAAGAGAGGGTGATGCTGAGATCAGTCACCCCTTTAAACACCACCACAGTGTAAACTCCAGCTCCAGTACTAAACTCTAGCTTTTCCTATTTTGGTGTCCAGACCCATCCGCTAACCTGACCCATGTCCAGAAGGTGAGCGACTGGATCCTGAATGCCAAGCTGCCCCCCAGATTGGCAGGGCTTAAAGGGAAGCTGCAGGAGCTGAAGGATCTGACAGCCAATCTACCAGACAGCACAGCAGTGCTGAGGGAAGCTGAGCCACAGTTAGATGCAGCCAAGAAACTGCTGCAGGATGCTCAGGATGCCAGGTTGATGCTCGCACTTCACTGTCAAACTGTTGAATCAGATGCTCTTTTCTTAGAGAATTATCAGCTTTGCAGGCTCCCACTGTTTGTACAGACCAAGCTAGAGACAGAACACATGCTTGTACAGCTATAACACAGGAATTTCCCTAATGCGGGATTAATAAAGTCTTCATGAATATGAAAAGTATTAGTGCCATACATTTAATCAGAAATTAGTTTTTCCAAGCCATTTTAATCCAGTCCTTATGTTTTTGTCATTTTTACCCATCAATCCTTCAAGCTAATGGTTTTTCCGGTTGCAGGGACACAGCACTGGGTGTGAAGGCTGATGTTGATGGGCTGCTGGCAGGCTTCAGCTCAGTGAGCCCTTCCCTTGCTGAGCTGGAAGACAAATTGCAAGACAAAATGGATGTCATAGAGACCTTGAATAACAACCTTACTAAGGTAGAAAGCGTAGATAAAACAATGGTCTATTTATTACAATCAAAACTGCTTATAGGCTGAGTTTGGCTGGGTTTTCTTCATATAGGCCAAAGACCAGCTGGTGCCAGCAGAGAAGGCTCTGGACGATGTATCAACACTGATAAAGCCAATGAAACCCCAGCTGGATAAGCTGAAAGACCTGCTGCAGGATGGAGGTCAGCTGGCTGAAGATGCACGGGAAAATGCAGAAAAAGCTGACAAAGAAGCAGCTGCTGGAAATCAGGTAAAAGATCTGCTGTAGCTGCTCTAGACTGACAGACGAGCATTGACTTTAATAAGGCATTTGTTAAGAACAAGGACTCGAAGAACAAGAACCCAGTGTGCCCTTCTATTTGCATTTATCAGTCATCTGTAAACATGAATATTAGCAAAATGTTCGCTTTCACACCTTGGCGCTTTCAAGGTGTGAAAGCGGGTGTGGGACCTATTAGGCCAAGGTGTGAAAGCGGGTGTGGGACCTAATATTAGGTCCCACACCCGCTTTCACACCTTGGCGCATGTGATTAGAGGATCACCAGGGGGTCCTTTGTCCCTCCTTGGGGGGATACTCCCACTGGGTTTAAATCTGGGACTCTCAGCCATTTGACCTTAGAACTGAAGAAGCTTCTCGGATGAGAGGTGAAACGTCTTCAAGCAACTCAAAGAAGTCCAGACGCTTTTCTTTGCAAACTCCTTTGACTAACCTCACTAATGTGCTTCTGGAAGAATGGTCAACATTCCCAGAAACACACTCCTTAACCTTCTGGAAAGTCTTCCTATAAGCCTTGAAGCAAAGGTTTGGCAACATCATATTAAACCCTATGGATTAAGAATAAGAAGGCCACAACTGAGTGCTATATTATGTGTGTACTTGTAGGACCTGTTGACTTTGGAGAAGCACCTTGACAGTCTTAAAGAGGAAGATGTTCCCAGGACAGATGGTGAGACGGAGCCAGCGGGGGATCGACTAAACAAACTGCAGCAGGATGCTGGAGCTCTGGCTAACATAACCAAAAACATGCTGCAGGCTCTAGATGGTAATTCAACAAACATTTCCACTAAAAGAAAAAAATTCACTCATAAATCCGCAGTTCATCTGAGAAAGTAGGACATTTAGTCATAAAGCATAAAGTGTTGATTGTGAGGTTAGTAAGTAACCTTCTACTTGACTTGTAATTCCACTGTTTTTGTGCCTCAGCATGTAAACGTGGGTGATTTGGAGCATGAAAGTTTTCAAATCAACAGTCAAGTTCAGTTTGAATTTTTACAGGCTGTGTAACTTTGTTGCATGCTCCTACCGTGACCTAACCCCTGCTGACTTGGTGGTCTAATATTTTGCTTCTGTGGACATTCTGTGTGGCAGTCTGTAATTACTAAATCTATCAGGAGTACAGTTCTACGGTCCTGACACAGACTGTGTGTCCCTGTAACGCTCCTTGTGTTTGTTTTCTTCTAGGAAAAGCCGACTCCATCCAAAGACTGCAGGACGAGATAGTTCAGAAGTCAACGAAGCTTGAACAGCTCGATGTCGATCTTAAAACACTTCTGACACAACTCCGTAAGAAAGCCGACGACCTCAGTGCCTGCCAGGGCTGAGTTCACATGTAGCAGTGCAGTTAGTATGTAACTGTAACACTGTCTGAGGAATTCCAACCATTTTTATACATACTCTCTATTTGAAAGACTCAAAAGTAATTGGACAGTTTTCTGACAGACAGTTTCATGGCTGCACGCGACTTGTTGCTCATTAAAAAGCTGAAAGATCTGGATTTGATTCCAAATGATAAATTTATATTTAGTGGTTGTTCACAAGAACTATGAGCTCCGAGATAAATAAGTGGAGGTTGTCATTAAAACTCAAAATATATCAGACAGATAGATCAGAAACAATAAAACCAGCTCACATATTTAAAATTATGTGTTTATGTTTCAGACAATGTAATTCCTGCGCAGGTAAATAACAGCATGAAAGACTTTGATTGTTTAACTGAAATACCCTGTGGTGGTGTACAGACACAGCATTCGTAGGTATAAATATGCAGTATAACAACTGTAACTGTACCTTCTGCTGCTGTTTCTGATGTCGTCGTGCTTAGACATCAAATTAACTTCAGCGTGTACAGGTTACTCAGACCTGCGCTGTACCAGCTGCCTTCGAATCAGAAACATACGACAAGCTTTAATGAAAATGAATTTCAGCATCATGAACACCAAATTCTGAGCTGATTTTTTTGGTCCTATTTGAATGTAACCTTACCCTGTATTTGTGTCACATCTCTGATGGTTGTCTCATGGTTTCTAGAGTCATTGCTGCCTGTATATTTATCACTAATCTGCAGTTTGTTTCAACAAAGTTTCATGTTCACAGCAACACCGCATTACTGCATTTTTCCAAAGTGGATAAAGGCTGAATGTTCCCTTATTTACTGATTTGAATCTGTTGTTCATGCATAACAAACAGGAACACAACAGGTTTAGTGAGGAAATGTTTGCTTGTTTTAAATGCCTGTATTTAATTGTTTCTTTAATTTAAAAAACTGTATTTCACTACATTTGTGGAATAAAATCTATTCTTTATACCAACTAGTGTCATTTGATGAGTTCAGTTTTTTTAAAACAAGAGCAGTTTGGAAACATCAGAATAACGTGTACGACATGTACGTGTAACATTGTAGTGACAAATAAAGGCTCGTCATCATCATCATCATCATCAGTACTGCAGTATCGGGGAATTCATCTCAAAATGTAATTTAAGCTCATTAAAAGTTTCCATCCATCGTAACTGAAAAGCGAAAGTAGACGAAATCATTAACATAATACAGAATGGAAGAAAAACACTGAGTGTCTTAATCATCAGCAAATAAATGATGTGGCTGAAGTCACAGCCATGTCACTCATAACATAATCTATGATGGATCATCTTACACATATGAGTGTAGTCAAAACACATTTGACTGCTATCATGTTGATGACGACACAGAACATGTTTACACACAGACACTTGTTCCTGGGTGGATGTCAGAGGCCTGGACCTAAGAGGTCCCTTCATAAACTCCAGCTTCTTCAAAACTCTGCAGCTCGGGTCATAACTCGTACTCCGTCAAGAGCTCATATCATTATTATTATTATTATATTACCCCACTTCTTCAGCAGCTTCACTGGTTGCCCATAGAAGCCAGGATAAACCTTAAACTCTTACTTCTCACATACAAGTGTTTCCATAAATCTGCTCCTTCCTGTCTGTGTGACCTGCTCCATATCACCACTGTCTCCCACCCTCTCAGATCCTCATCTGCTATTCATCTTACTGTTCCTCCGCTCGTCTCATCACTGTGGGGCACACAGCCTTCAGTCGCTCTGCTCCAGAACTCTCTTCCTGCAGCCATAAGAACCATAGACTCTCTTCCTGTATTTAAGTCACAGCTCAAAACACATCTGTTCAAACTGGCTTATTCGCTTTAGTGCTGATTTTATCTGTTGTCAACTTCTGTTTTGTAATTTTAACTTATTCTATGGATTTTATGGCTATTGCTCCTTTTATTAACGTTGTTCTTTTGTAAGGTGACCTTGGATTTCTGAAAGGCGCCCTCAAATAAAATGTAGTATTATTAGTAGTAGTAGTATTAATAATATAAAGCACTGGGATAACGTGTAAGAGCTGTTTGCACTATAATGAACAATACTCTGATCTTTACCTTCACTGTTTAACAAACAGTTAAAAAGTGAATGTCCACAACTTACTGGCAGGAAATGTTATTAAAGCAGTTTCACAGGAGCAGAATCAAATAGTAAAACTCACAGATCACCTGAACTCTACTCATCTAACTAAGCTACTGTGAGCTAATGCTGAGTTTGTTCTCTTTGGTGAGGAGAGGTTGGAGGAAGGATGAGCACAGTCAGGCCTGAAGATGCTCTTCATCCTCATGATGATGAGCACTGTTAGGTTTTGTATTGTTGATTGTCATTTATGCTTAGAAATATCTACTCATATATGCTTAGAGTTTTATAATTAGTTGTAGATTAATAGAGGTTTGATCCTTAGTAGTCTGCAGACACACGTTGTGTGCATTGCAGAGCACTGTGGCTTTCACACCCACATCTTGGGAGCATGGGAGAGGCCGTGCCTTGTCTTATTGTTTTGTGGTATAGGAGGACACCTACTCTGTATCTGGTTAAGCATAAGAGCCTTTTGTTTAGATGGACCGCGAGACTCCTGGCACCAGCTTTGGGGAGTCTTCAAGGGGTCACATCTTGACCCCACACATATACACACATAGACACACACACAAGGTATTCTTTGTGCACATGTATACCTATGTAAGATGTCATATGTTAATGACCCTATGCATATTCATGTAACCACAATAAAAGGAGTGCTATGGGGAACCTGGCTG
The DNA here is from genome assembly GCA_922035795.1 of Oreochromis mossambicus. Lineage (NCBI taxonomy): Eukaryota > Metazoa > Chordata > Actinopteri > Cichliformes > Cichlidae > Oreochromis > Oreochromis mossambicus. The sequence goes on from CAKLIZ010001129.1 coordinate 34,990, forward strand.
AGAGTCTGACGGAGGTCAAGTGGGTGGAACAACACTTGGCTCCAGACGGGCCTCCTCATGCATGAGTAACACAAAGAACTTTGCCTACTTGTGTCTTGCTTTGCTGTGTAATTACATTGCCTTCAACGTTCCAGCGAATGGGTTCAAGCTACGAACCTATCAATCACTGGACAGGAAAGCAGCTGGGCATTCATGAAGGATGATGTCAATCGAAATCCTTCTGAATGAGCCGTCTAACACGGCGACGTGATGACGAGCCACAAATGGCCAAATCAGTTCACAGGTTGGCCTTTGTTCCCCTCTACTGTCTCTGCTGGGATTCTCCACTGTGAACATCTCACATCACATCTGCTCCTCTCACACAACACCAAAGGGACCCTTTCTCCCTCCTCTCCACGTCACATCGTCACATTTTGGCCGTCCAATCAAGTTGTTGACATTTAATCATCTGATGTCCACCCACACTTTTCCTGTCTCTCTGTCTGACTTACAAAATAATATATAATTTACTTCATGTTTCATTCAGTTTATGTAATTCTGCTTTAATTAGATTAGTCTTTAGCACATTCTCACATGATGTGCATGGTAACATAATCCCTTTACTCCAAATACAGAGGAATACTTTATTTTACCTTTTAAAACTCTGTGTTTGTTCATTTATTTAAAACGACTTCTTTTTATTAAATCATACAAAGTATAAGTCAGACATTCTCTGAGATGTGTCATCTTCCCCACACACACAGGTCACACTCTGTGAGGATGATATTTTCTGATCCGTTATATAAACTCAAAACTTACACCTATGCATGATCAGCATTAAGCACAGTTAACTATCAGCAAGGTCGCATATGAGTCGTGGTTCTGTGTTCAATAACCTTTCATTTAAAACTAAGTATAATGATGGTGTGGCGACATCTTCTCACCCTCCTGGAGTCACCTGCTAGTCTACCAAGGTTAAAGCTAGATCCTGTACACACACACAAAATTAAGCCACCAGAAGAGTCATTTTTACTACTCACTTCTTTTTATTTTATTGATATATTGACTTATATACACGTATATTTGATGAATAATGAAAATGCTTTATTATTAAAATGGGGAAACACTCTGTTTTAGCACTCTGATCATTGATAATCACGTAAGGCTGGATATTAAGACCTTTGTTCTCAACTGTGGGCTTGACAGTCTCTCGGCCTCGCGTCACCTGACACTGCCCAAACAGTTACCCAAAGGTTGCACCCAGACTTTGTGGGCGGGTGGCCAGACTTGCTTGTGTGGTACCTCCCACACTAAATATTTTTGCTGATCAAGCACATCCCTCTAAAGCACTGGTAGACAGCTGTGGTCTCTGGATACTGTAGACACTGCTCAGGAACAGCTCAGGGAATACCCGGGTGATGTGCCAGACACCACAGGACACCGCCAAAGGTTCCTTGTTCGTGCCCTGATGGGTCAGAGCTGTTACAGAAGCAAGAAGAGGCCTGCACAGTATTAATGAGGGGGTTTGGATGTTATGGCTGTGAAGTACAGCTGACATTTAAACGTGGATACACAGGAGGCCATTTACCTGCATCTCGTCATCAAATCACATGATGGAGCACACTCCAGACTGAAGCGGCTGGTCCTTCCTTGGAGCCACTGCATCGAGGCTGCAACACACTCAGGATTTATTCAAAGCCAACTAATGAATGCCAAATTATATAAAGCATCACTCTGGAGGTCTTAATAATCAGTTTACCCAAAAAGCATCATTTGAAACAGTATAAATATACACATAAAAGAAGCAAAGTAAACAAAGATGAAGTACAGTTTGGAAAAGCCTAAAACAGTATGTTTGCTCCTTACTCTGGCCATCTAATTCTAGTTAGTTCTCTTTATCAGATACATAAGACGGCAGCTGGAAGGGGTCAGCAGTTTTATTACCTCTGTGACTGAGTAAAGAGAGCGTCATTCTCTGAATGGAAGGTATGAACTTGTCTGGACTCATCAGTGCTGAGAGGACTTCCGGGTTCACTTTGACTGGCTCTCAGTGAAGGGCACAGTCCTGTGTCCAGGTCACAGTCACTCCAGGACAGAAGACTGGCAGACTGGAGAGGGTTTCCATTGGGGTCAAGGGGGTCTGCCTGATCTCGGCAGCCTCTTACAGGCTCCAAGTCGTTCTGGGACGAGGACTCTAGTTTGATGTTCGGTATGGAGAGGGCGGGTGTGGAGGGCACGCTGTGGGACAACTGCATTTTCTTCATGTGCTGGATTACAGAGGCTGCATTGAAGGCTTGCTGTTGGAGAGCCACATACAAAGTGAGCAGTTACTACTGGTGCCGCCTGCATCTCGTACAGAAAAAGTGTGGTTTAGAGTTTGGAGAACTCCTGCTGGATTATGCAAGAACATATACTCTGTGAGAAAACTTCGCCCTTCATCCCATCATTTCAGAAACTTTACTTCTGTACATTAGAGGTGGAACAGGTACCCAGTGCAAGTTTCTTTAGACATATTGTTTTTCTTTTCTCATACTGCAGAAGTCATTTGTTTTAGTATTCCTCTATCCTCTTTAATTTGAACTATTTATTGATAGAATCATATCGAATTCTTCATAATTCTTCAATATTGTCTATTAAAATGTCTTAAAGGAATCCTTTGCAGTAGATGCTTTATGTATTAACTCGTTTGTGTTAATACATGTGAATGGCAGATGAAGGGGATTCTCTATCAACAGGAAAAGCAGTAAAACTTATGAAAATATCACAATCACATTTTCCAGAGTCGTCCAATGGCCTGCACTGGAGTCTCTGCTGGGCCAATTCTGGGCCCCCGGCCCTGTGTTTGACACCCGTGGCGTATGTAGTCACAATTGTAACCTTTCCAGTCATTAGCCATTACCTTCCATTTGGATTTGGCAAAGTTTCTCTCCAGCTGTTCACACACAGACTGATAAATGTCCTGGTCTCTAGCTGTGTCTCCAACAATCCTGCGAGGGTCACATGAGCAGACGTAAAGTTAGGTTCTTGGTATTTGGACAATGTTGCGTCTGTACACCATCATCGGGCAGATAGAGTTAGATATAGTTCCACATTCTCAGAGGCTCAAAGGTAATAGGACAAACAAACATAATGTGTTCTTTCTTAACCAAGGTCTGTCTTCTGTCTTTCAGGCCTTTGTCTTGCATAGCTGGCCATACCTTTCCTTCTTTTTAAGAATGATCGTTGATTTGGCCAATCATACAATGTTTGCTATCTGTCTTATTTTGGTTTTTCATCCTGCTGACAACCTCCTTCCCTCCTTCAGTGAAGCTCGACACCAAATAGTTGAAGACTTGGAATGACCCCCAGATATTAGACCAGATCATTTGCTTTGAATAATGAGAGAACAAGGTCTCACGTGGCCACGAGGCTGCTTCTATATCAACTAACCAATTACTTTTCAGTCTCTCAGAAAAAGACTGTAATTCATAAACAGTTGATACTTTTGTTCATAAATAAACCTGAAAGTTATCTTCAGTCACATGTTGATTATGTGGTTTAAAATCTGTAATCATTGTCCAAAATGTTGTGACATTTAAGAGGCAAAGCACTAACCAGGGGTGCCTGAGTGCCTGTTCAGTGGTGAAGCGTTTACTGGGGTTTTTCTCCATCATGTTCTTGATGAACTCTTTGGCTGTTGACACATAATATGGACAGAGTTCAGTTCAGCGTACAGTAGCATGAATTCTCTATGTTACACACAGTTTTATTAAAGCTCTCGAAAATACATCTAAAACCCTTTATTAGGAACACCTGCATATGAAGAAAACGTGTGAGCCCACAGACAGTAGGATGCTGGGTGGTGCCAAACACGGCTGATGGCTGTTTCTAAAACTGCTGATTGATTGGACTCTCACAACAAGAACATCTAGAGTTCACACAGAAGGCTGACTTGTAAAAAAGCAGCAGTGTCCTGGATGAACGTGCCTTGTTGTTGATGAGCGATCAGAGCAGACTGATTGCTCCCCAGTGCTAAAACCAAGCCCTGGACTGGCCCGGCTACGTCTGCAGCCTGTCCACAGCTTGCACACAAAATATTTCACTGCATGTTGTACTCTGTATGATTGTGTATGTGGCAAATACAGCGTGTTTGTTTGATATAAATTCTATGAGTTCAAGATGAAGTTTTTCAAAGAGGAAGAGCCTAGGATAAGCACTGCTGTGCTTATGCAAATTTAACCTGTGTTTGTTCACAAACGTAAGGCCACCACAGCTGGAACAATTACTGTTCTGGATCCTGGGAACAGGAGTTTTGACTTTTTGGGATCTTCAGGTTTTGTATTTTGGACAAATCTTGCTGTTCTGTACCTGCTGATGTTTGCTTGCTCGTGTTAGTCAGCTGTGGCTTTTGTTCGTTTTAGCTGTTGGGTGGAATACTCCTGTCTCCCTGCGACTGGTCTGTTTGGATTTCTATCTTCCCAGTCATGTCAGCGTGTCTGTCTGCTTTCTCAATGTTCCTTTTAGATTTTCATAAAACTTGGCCTCTGACCTTGACCTTCATTGTGAGGTCACTGAGATTCAAACTGGTCCAAGATTTTGAGCTGTGGTATCAGTTTGAAGCTCCTAACTTGCCTCATTATCGAGTTATTGCACCAACTTGGATGTCTACACTTGACGATAATACCCGATCAGCCTTTTACAGCTGAGGGGTGAAAATGACAGGAAAGTCTGGTTCCTTGGAGGTCAAATATAAAGAAATGAGGTGGATCAAGATTTGCACTGTTCTCATACTGAAATCTGTATGATGGATCAGTGTCAGGCTAATGTTCCTGGGAAGCTGTGAGGGAAGAGAGCTGTTAGATCATCCATGTGATTTTTGCCAGGTTTTAAGAAGAAACGTGGAACTTAGTCTGTACAGTCACATGAATAATTCACCCTTTAAACGATAGTGAAACAGTGAAACCTAGTTTAATGTAAGTGTGTTAGAAATAGGACTGGTTGGTCTGACCCAGTCCCAGCTATTTACATCGAGTACAAATGAAGGAAACAGGAGGGTTAATACTGAAAACTGCGGTGTGTAGCTGTTGGCATACCTGATTCAGAGATGTCATCCCAGAAAGGCGAGTGAAAGGCGTACTCAGCTCTCATGATCTTTGAAAACAAACGTGTCTCATTTTCTTCAAAGAATGGCGGGTAGCCACAGAGCCTGCAGCACACACACAGCCTGTCAGATACCGCAGATTTGGATCAACTCTGGATTACTTTAGCAGCCATCATCATGCTTATATGATATTTATACAATATGCTCTGATGCTGGTTTCATCAATTTGCTGGGTTTCCTCAGCTACTGTAGTAAACGGGCAGAGCGGTCAGACTTTCACCCACCACAAACACATTCACAGAAATGTTGGGAAGAAACAAACACACTGCACTGATTTGTGAATCCACACTTTACACAGCAGGACAGAGAAAATGTTTAAACTGACACATTGTACTGTTGGGTCTCACATCAACCTTCTGCTCAACCATCTCTGATTTGTAAAAAAAAATGTTACAATAGAAAATATGAACATTTATAGTGAGGACTGTGAAATTTCAGCTTTACATATCAAACACTTCTCTTCTTTTTTTAGACCTACTTTTCTCAACACGGAGCTGTGAAGCAGTGTTTGAACATAAATATCTCAAAGACTATTAAATATAAAAGTACTTTCACTTTTCACTAAACTTTCTTTCCATCAAAATCAATCAGGATCTGTAATTTGAGACAGATACACTAAATGTCTGAGTACTGGCTAGTGAAAATATGAAAACAGTCCAGGATTCCTGTAAAGTTATTGTGTATGTGACATTAATAAAAAAAAGACTCCAAATGCAACGAATGAGGATTTCTGAATGGTATATAGTTGAAATATACAATCCTTTAAAATAAAGCATATAAAAACTTTTCAATGTGAAATACTCATCACAAAAAGGAAGAAAGTGACATTTTCATTGAACTTTAATGCTGGATTAAGCAAATATGACAAACTGTAGCATAAAAGCAAAGATATGAATAGGTTGTCCCATCTAACAGGTTGAACAGAAAAAAGTCTCCTAAGAGTGAAATATTTATGCAAACTGGAAATGTTCAAAAACTGGCTGATTTGAGATGGAATGGAAAAAATATAAGCATACATTGAATTTGATGGCAGCAACATTTCTCACTTAAAGTGGGAAGAGGGTCACAAAAGAAAAGTGAAAAAAAAAAACCAGTGCAATATATCCTCAAAGGATTCCAGGAAACTGGAGAAACCTGTGTGCGTAAGGGGCCGGGCTAACGATGGACACCTGTGGTCTTTGGGTCTTTACGCGACACTGCATTAAAAACAGGCATCGTTCTGTCGTGCACGTCACTGTATGCCATAAACTAAAGCTCTCTGTGAACATGATCAGGAAACGCAGCTGCCATCTTTGGACCAAAGCTCAGAGAAGAGCGACATGTGTTCCCCTCCACACAACACTTTCTGCAGGCTTTGCACAGACAAAGACCCACAACAGCAGCTACGCTCACATATGAGATGAGGACAACATTCCTTTCCCAAAATTCAAACAATTCTCTGCTCAGCTTCCAGACATTATGAACTGCTGATAAAAAGTGTGGCTGCTGCACGGCGGTAAATGTGGCCCCTCCCAACCTTTTAGTACCCTTTGCTGCCACCAAATTCAAAATGAGCTGATATTTTTCTAAAATTGGTAAATTGTCTCATTTTAAACATTTGATAGATTTTCTATGATGTATTGAAGCTTTTACAGTCCAGTTTGATCCTGTCTTTGATGAGTTGATGAGCTTTACAGATCCTTCTGGTCTTATTTGTATTTCACACAACATTGTTGGGCTTTGTAACACTCGTACACACAGCTTGGTGTTCAGTGACGAGCCCAACGATACTCAAACTACCAACCTTCCAGCTCGTAGTGACCCTGTCTACTGCTGGAGCCACAGTTACTACAGTGGTAGTAAATACTACAGTATTTGGTGACTCTAATATTGTATTGTACAAGTATTCATGTACTTCTGACTTTTGGAATATGAATAAAATCAATAACTGATGAATGTTCACAGTTCTCCATAAATGATCAGTTAATATTCATAACATGTATACAGTTAGCCATGTTATTATGAACACACAGGCCTGTACTTACAGAATATAACTGATAACTCCAATTGACCAGCAATCCACTGCTTTGCTGTAGGGTTTCTGGGCCAAAACCTCCGGAGCTACAGAAAGCAGGACAAACGAAGTAAGCACCATTATAAACAACAGACTGTTTCCACTCCAGAAAAAGTCACACTAAAGCTAATATGTTAAAGCTAAGATTATTATCTTGGTTCAAAAGTAAAAGGCAAAAAGTTGCCTTTAGTTTTAAATAATAATAAGATCAAAGTCCAGTTTATTTATATATCACGTAAAAAACCACAGAGCTGACCAAAGTTCCCTTCCTGCTGCTCTGCCTGGTCGTTACTTTCACAATAAATCAAAATGAGCCCTCCAGTTCTTCCTGTCACTACCCACACGAGCACTGAAGCCTCTCAGCAGGACGATGGAGTCCACAGATGGAGCATTCATGAGCACCCCACCCACTGACTCCTGGGAGGCTAGGTACTGTCATCCAACACAATAACTGTCTGATTTATGAAAATGGATTTTTTTTTCTTGCTCCAGTGTGATAAGATTTTGATGATGGCAAAAACCAAAGTAATTGTTTGTGGTATTAAGATGTAGTAAATGTAGTACACTGAAATGGTACTTTACCACAGCAACAACTTAGAAATGGTCTGTCACTGCAGTATTTCAATCTATCATGTTTAACTATCTCACACATTACACATACAGAGAAATGGCTACCTCACCAACATATCCTGGTGTTCCACAGGCTGTAGACATCACACCATGCTCCAGCGTCTTAGACAGACCGAAGTCACTGACCATAATCTTTGCATTCTCATCTGTATTATAGTACAGCAGGTTTTCAGGCTGAGAGAACAGAAAAAGCAAGACATAAAATAAAGAAATGTATCTAAAATGTTCAAATACACTCATTAAACATCTGTTAAAGTCATTTTACCAAACGTGTCAACATCTGTGGCTTTCATTTTCCTTCTGGGAGCATGTTTATGTCTTTGTAATGGTGGATCTTTTGTGTCTTACCTTAAGATCCCTATGCACAATGCTGTTTTCATGCAGGTAGCTGACAGCCTGCAGCACCTGTTTGATCACTTTGCTGGCATCCTTCTCGGTATAAACCCCTTTGTCTAAAATGCGATCAAACAGCTCCCCACCTGATACCCTGCACAAAACAGAAGAAGAGTTATCAGTGTTTACGTCTAGCAATCAGAAGTGTACCGTCCTGAACTTCTGCAGGACGGTAGACTAAGGACAACCAGGGCCCACCTTGGAGAAACTCATCAAATGGTCTAATAAATATTGTTACCCTGCGCAAACAGAGTTCGAGTAGCATTTAGGAAATGTGCCTACTGTCAGGTTTGTCCTTACCATCATCTGTGTGTCGGTGAATCAGTCACTAACTGCATACTGCCATTTCCCCAGTTCTCTGTGTAACAAACTTGTGTAAAATGACCAGTGTTAGGTAAGTTACTTTAAATTAGTAAGTTAGTTACATTACTAGTTACTTCCATCAAAAGTAACTCAGTTACTTCAAGTTACTCGTTACTTTCAGAGTAACTAGTTACTAGGGAAAGTAACTTTGGTTTTACTCAGAATTCTCTTGTTAATGTGTTGCTTCTGTAACTGGATACCCAGCCAGACTGCCAGTCTTCTAGCTTGCTTACTTGCCACAAGTGCACTGTGCCACCTACCAATAGAAAGGAAAAAATAATGTGCACATTTCCACGAGAGAAATCCCACGCCTGGACCGTCGTTGACCGCCGCCATGATTCTAGCCTGCTTTTTACATCCAACACAAAAACTGCAGTCGTGGTGCTTTTGATTGTACTCAGAACTTGGAAATTCTGCCTTCTGAATAGGAAGATGTAGGTAACACCAGACTGCAGATGAGCTGCATACAGAGCTGGACTGGGACAAAACAATCGTCCCGGGCATTTTGACTAGAGACCGGCCCACCATTATAGGAAAAATCATAAAGCCTTTGAATGAAAATAAACACTGTTGTGACAGTGATGTACACTGTTCTGATGGTATATATGTATCAATCTATCAATCGTTTGTTGTAAGACTCAGATAATTATTTATTAAAAGTTAGACATTTTAAATGAGAATAAGAAAGAAAAGTATTTCCTTGTGCCCCCCTTTCCCTGTTAATGCCCTACCTGGACCCCTGGCATCACTTTGCTAGACCCGCCCCTGCACAGTTACCAGCTGTCAGCTACGTAGAAAAGGATGCTGGTGTTATTTGTCTCTCAGAAACAGCTCATAACTTCCCTTCAACTCATTGATGTCACCTAAAAGGTAAACCTGTTTCTCCATCACATGTTCAGCTCTGATGATTCAGTAAGGACATCTCCTGGTTTCATCTGCATGTTTCCCTCTCACCAGATAACCAAACCGATATCATGACCAGCAGCTTTTACAGCTGTGGCTCCAGCAAACATCAGCTGATGCTAGAAATTAATATTAAATAAATTCTAACAACAGCTGATCAAGCTTAAACGTGCTGCTCTTGTTTAGCGTGACATCCACTGGTTTCCTCTTTCTGGTGCAAAGTGGGCGATAAACAAACAAGAGAGAAAAGTCGTTCAGCTGATCATTGATCAGTTTCATCATTAGGGTTGCCAACCGTCCCTTGACAAACGGAATCGTCCCGTATTTAGAAACAAAAGTACACGTCCCGTATTGAGCTGAAAAGGGTCGCACTTTGTCCCGTAATACAGTGAGAATCAAAAGTAGTCTATAACTTTTAATGGAATTAACGCTTTGTTTGAAAACATAATTCCCAGCCCCTCTCCTGCTTTGTGACCAATGAGCTGAGTATGACAATTCAGATTAGCGCTTATCTCATTGGTCGAGGAAAGGTCGCTTACGGAGAAAATACCGGAAGACAACAGATGACCACAAGAAGCATGGCCAACAGGGAAACAAACGCCGACACTGCGGTGCAAGTCTCGGACGACAGTACACCTAAAGCTGGGCATACACTGCGATTTCTTCAGTCACGTTATTCAGCTTCTGCTCAAACTGCACGATCGACTCGCAGGGGTTATAAGTTCGTAGGTCACGATGCAGGTCTCACACTATACAGCCCGATGCTCTGATGCGACCTGAGTGCTCACACTGTGCCTCCATAAAATGAAGGTTATAACAGAAATTCTGTCGCTCGCTCTCCCTCTCTGTCTTTCACTCACACACACACACACACCACCTCCATCAACTTTGCTGAATTGCTAATGAAAAACATTGATCAGGCAGCTGTGATTGAGCAGTGGTGTAAATCCAACTATTTTCACGGTTGTTGTGGTCGTGATAATTTTGTGAGGCCACATCGAAAAGGCTCGGATGAGTTTTCCAAAGTTCTACAAGTTGTGCCTCCATCGCTTGTGTCCAGATCACACGCTGCACAGCCGTGCTGCTCCGTCTTTTTCACCAACGTTTACGTGTTTGCGCGTGCGCAGTGTGAGCGGCTGCGGTGACACCCTCACGAGCGATTGATGATCGGGGCTGGTCGTGAGGTGTTAATCGCTTCTCGTTACCCCACGTATACTACACGATGCACGACGCACGATGAAGGCCAAAATTGGGCCGATCACCAAATCGGTCGCACGACTCAAAAATCGGCTCAAAATGGGCCAAAAATCGCACAGTGTAAGCCCAGCATTAGCCCAGCAATGTTTGTTCTCCTCAGAGAAAGAAAAAAAAAGGCTGCAAAAGTACAGAGAGGAATGGGAAAAGGAAAACACCTGGCTGGAAAAGTGCACGACAACACCTATAAAGCGCACTGCACTGTGTGCCGGCGCACTTTTTCCATAGACATGCTTCTAATGGTGGGCACATGAAGAACATGAGGGGCGTGAAAGCTCGGGGAACCCTTAACCAATTTTTTGCCCACCAGGCCACGGCAGAAGCAGATATGGTCTGTAAACACTGGTTTGTGTTTTTAACCCTCTGGTTAAGGTTAATATGGGCATGTGCAGTGAATATCAGCGCTAGAAGTGTGATAATATAATTTATTTTGCGTAATAAACAACTACAAGGATAGATGATTACAACAAATAGATGACTAATACATAAAAGTAATACACAGATGAATAATGATGATGAGTTATGATGCGTAATCATGGGAACAAGCGGGTTTACAAACGGCAGCAGCTGATTAGCATTAGAAAAGCTGAAATAATACCTCAACTGAAGCCAATTGTACTAAAAGCACTATATGTGAACTGTTACAAGAATGTTTTTCTTTCTATTGTTTTCTATTAATTTTTATAATTTTAAGTTAAGCAGGACAGAGTTCTTTTAAAGAAAGATTTACTTATATTCTCAAAAGTTAAGCATGACAGGCTTCTGTTTAAGGAAGAGACCTGTTTCATTGTGTTAATGTTGTCATTTTGAGCTAAAAATAAATGGCTAAATGATCATTTGTTTCCCATATGTTCATATCACAAAGAATATGCATCTACTTAAATCAACTTCAAGTCAAATGGTTAAAAAAATAATTTCACACACACAAAAAAAAAGAGCTACAAAATTCACCACACTGGGAAGGGTGAAGATCACTGGGTCGCCCGGCCCTGGCCACGAGGTGTCCCTTATTTATTTTTCAGGGAGTTGGCAATAGTGATGGTAAATTTGATTCTTTTTACTGAATGGAGTTTTAATGAGTCACTCACCAAAGTGAATCGGGTTTTTTGAGTCATTTGATTCACTGAGTCAGTTGACCAGAGAGTGCAAAAAATGTACATTTTCACTCAAACTTAATTTCTTTTCTCTTTTCATGTAAATCCTACTGCTAAGATGAGTGATTCTAAAAGAAAACAACTATTTTATAGAGCAAAAAAGAGCAAAAAAATTTCTAAAGCGAACATTTATTTTGTTTATTTTTATTTTATTAGTATTTTCCTTAAATGTGTCAAATATATATTTTCTCATCTAAGTGTCCACTGAGCTGTGAGCCAGGGGGCGGTAATGCGCTTTAACATTGGTTGCCAACCAAGAAGAAGAAGAAGCTGTGAGCCAGGAGGGAGGGGGTGAGTGAGTGAGGGAGTGAGGGAGTGATTCGTTCGCTCTACGATTCAGCACAGGAGGGAGGGGGTGAGTAGCTCAAATGTGCTGTTAGCATGTTAGCAGAGCGATGCTACTGTGAACCGAGGAGCTATTGTCTTGATGTGAGCTGCTACTCAGGGTTTTTTCTTCCAGTTCAGAGCAGAAATGTTTTTGTTAAGATACTGGATGTTGTGTTTTTCTCCACAATTTTAATTATAAGCTAGATATGTTGCTGCTAACAGCAACAGGGATGAGTCAGTGAGTCAGTTGGGCTTGTGAATCATGATTCATGAGTCAGTAAAGTGATTCTCGAGTATTGAACGATTCGTTCATGATTCGCGCATCACTAGTTGGCAACCCTATTCATGATTGAAGTAGAAACAGGAGAGGATGAGAGAAGAAGAGGCAGCTGTGCAGCGTAAACACAGAATAACTCCAGCTTTGTGTGTTTTTCATTGTAGCTGAAGTCCGGGACAAACTGTGTTCCTTTTCACCTCAATACGAAACGCGTAATATTTTCTCTGAATGCGGGACGATTCCGTTTTTTACGGGACGTTTGGCAACTTTACTAACCTTATAAATAAAATAAAGTTCAACATCAGTAACATAGCACCCACACAGCTGTATAGAAACTCTGTCATGCTAGCTAGCACGCAGTACGAAAAAGTCAGCATAACGAAAATAAACTCCACCTAAACTTGGTTTATATCTGACCCAGATAGACTGCAGGTCATAACTTCTTACCTGAAGTTCAGTTCACCTGACACGCGGACCGGCGGCCGCTTCGGGTCTCTCCTCCTCCTGCCTCCTCTTTCTCTCATCCACCTGCTGGCTTCCACCACTTGCTAATGTTACTGAATCTGTGGAAGCTCCGCGATATCCACCACACGAAGTAACGAATAACGAGCCTATCTAAATCCCAGTAACGAGTAACGCGTTCCTGATTTTGGCATAATAACTAGTTACCGTGCTCGTTACCACAATAATAACGTAGTTACTGTAACGCGTTACTTAATAACACGTTAGTCCCAACACTGAAAGTGACAGGAGAGAAACTTGCACCGCGAAGGCCAAAACAAGTGGGAGACAATAAAGAAACAATAGTCTCCAAGGAGGAAGCCAGAAACCCCCCACACCTTTCTGAAATGTACAAGGAGATACTCTGGCAGTTGTTGAAAACATATCCATACTCTCCACTGTCCATCGGAGAGTGTTCTGTTATTTCTTTATTGATTCTGGGTTCGTGTTTGTGACAATCTTTTGTGGTTTTCTGGCTCCCTTTGTATATTAGTATGACTGATAGTTTCCCTTAGCATTTATTATATACTCTGTAGTCTGATTATTTTCCAGGTCATCTTCTTGGTTGTTAGTTCAATATTTTAGTTTTACTTTTTATTAATAGCCTCCAAGAATCCAGTGATCCAATTTATGCTCAATATGGCGGCGCGCACAGACGCAGCAGCTCACTGCTCCTCACGTTTGGTGTTTTGTTTTTCACTTTTTCTACGTGTATCTGTGTGGATGTGTGTGTTTTTTCATTATTATACATCGAGTAGAGTCCACTTACAGTCGTCAGGACCTTCTGAGTTTGGGATTACGCTGTGCAAGGAGCATTACGTCGGACTACCACCACTTTAAACAAAGGAGGCAAAAGCGTGTCTGCAGGGCGGGCCCACTAGCACAGCTAAAGAAACAGCCATTTAAGCCACCACTTCCGAGTATTTTCCTCTCCAACGTCAGGTCCATAACCAACAAAATCGACGAACTGAGATTACAGATTGCAGTCAACAAGTGTGTGCGGGACAGCAGCATAATACTACTCACAGAGACTTGGATGCAGCCATCAATTCCGGACTCGGCTATTGAGCTAGCAGGCCGCACGGTCCACCATCACGACAGGAACGGCCACTCCGGTAAGAACAAAGGAGGGGTTTATGCATCTACACCAATGACAGCTGGTGCAAAAACACAAAGACTGTAGACAGCCATTGTTCCCCGGATTTGGAATATTTGACTGTGAAGTGCAGACCCGTCTACATACCTCACGAGTTTACTCTTGTTATGGTAACGGCCGTGTATGTACCACCTGATGCTAATGCTAACTCGGCCATGGAGGAGCTGCACAAGACAATAAGCAATCAGCAGAACTCCCATCCAAACGCAGTGCACATTATAGCTGGGGACTTCAACCACGCTGATTTAAAGTCAGTATTCCCCAGATTTGAACAGCATATTAAAAGTGCAACGAGGGGGAAAAGCACACTGGATAAAGCCGACAGCAACATCCAAAAAGGCTACAGAGCAACCCCTCTACCACATCTAGGTTTGTCAGACCACATGTCCATGCTGCTGATCCCTGCATACACTCCCGTTAGGAGAAGAGCCCCCGCAGTCACAAAAACTGTGAAAACCTGGCCAGAAGGTGCATCACATCAGCTGCAGGACTGTTTTGAAAACACGGACTGGAACGTGTTCAAACATCAGGACCTTGAAGAGCACACAACGTCAGTGCTCTCATATATCAACTTCTGTGCCAACAGTGTCACTGTGGACAAACGTCTCCGGGTGTATTCCAACCAGAACCCCTGGATGACTAAAGAGGTCCAGGTCCTGCTGAAGCAACGTGACACCGCTTTTAGATCCGGTGATGGTATGCAGCACAGTGCAGCCAGATCTGAGTGTAAAAGAGGCATCAGAGAGGCCAAGGCAGCGTACAAGAGAAGGATCGAAGACCACTTCAGCAACAACAACTCACGAGAGGTATGGCAGGGAGTTCAGCACTTAACCAACTACAAACCTTGCAATACCACGTTGACTGAGGGTAACGCAGTGCTTGCGGAGGAGCTGAACCACTTCTTCGCACGCTTTGAGGTGAAGGGACCAGAGGCAGCAGCAGCAAAAACATCGGACAGCAGCAACAGCCCAAGTCTCATAGTGCAGGAATATGAGGTGAGGCACACACTGAGGGCAGTGAACCCCAGGAAGGCCGCCGGACCAGATGGGGTAACCGCAAGGGTCCTAAAAGAGTGTGCAGACCAGCTGGCTGGGGTCTTCACTAAGATCTTCAACACTTCACTGTCCCAGTCCTGCATCCCGCCGTGCCTAAAGTCAGCCACAATTGTCCCACTGCCAAAGCGTACTAACATTAGCAGCCTCAACAACTACCGACCAGTTGCTCTAACACCTGTTAAAATGAAGTGCTTCGAGAAACTGGTCCGACGTCACATCATGTCCTGCCTGCCACCAACACTCAACCCGCTCCAGTTCGCATACAGAGCGAACAGATCAACTGAAGATGCCATTACTACAATGCTCCACACCACCATCTCTCACCTGGAAGTGCAGGGCCGTTACGCCAGGCTGCTCTTTGTTGACTTTAGCTCTGCTTTCAATACGATACTCCCGGACAGACTAATAGTTAAACTGCTGGAAATCGGACTTCCTTCTACCACCTGCCGCTGGATCAGAGACTTCCTCTCAGACCGTGTACAGAGAGTTAGAGTGGGGCCTCATCTTTCCTCAGCCCTCAGCCTGAACACCGGCTCTCCACAAGGCTGTGTACTGAGTCCCCTACTGTACACTCTGTACACACATGACTGTGTCAGTACCCACCCAGACAACGCAGTCATTAAGTTTGCAGATGATACCACCGTGGTGGGGCTCATCTCTGGGGGAGATGAGACGGCGTACAGAGCTGAAGTTCGGAGGCTGTCAGAGTGGTGTGTAGATAACAACCTGGACCTCAATACCACCAAGACAAAAGAGCTGGTAGTTGA
>CAKLIZ010001130.1:12821-36078 GCA_922035795.1 Oreochromis mossambicus
GTGGGTGACCAAAACGACAGCGATGACGAAGCGGCTCAGCCACCTACGACAGGGAGAAAGAGGAAAAGAGATGATGAGCTGCTAGACCTCATCAGAGAGGACATGAGGCAACAAAGAGAGGCTGAGGAGAGGAGAGCAGGGAGAGGACAGACAGACTGTTTTCACTTCTAGAAAGATTAGTTCCCATATGAGTTATGTATTGAGAAATTTATTTATTTGAATATATTTGTTACATTGTTATATGTGTTGCATTAGTTTAAAGGTTTTATGTTATTAATAAATTGATTCAAACAAACAGTAATTCTCACTGGACTCAATTTGATTTACAGGCATTTGTAACACGTATGAACATAACGCTAACTTTGAACAATATTACTTGGATATTTATTTGATAGCAATAAAGTAAATAACAATAACAATTAAACAAGAATATTTCAAATACACAGTATGTAAAGATGAAAAAACAACATTTACAGTTGTTCACACAGGATTAACCTGAGTGACCTGTTCCTGGACCGTTTCTTGAACAACTGTAATAGATTACAGGAAGTCTCTGGCAGTGTTGCTGAATCTGCCCGAGCAAGATCAGACGTGGATGAGCTGCTGCAACTGAGACCTGCAGTTTGTCTTTTCTGGTGGGCGAGTGGAGAATCACACAGGGTGGTCTGCAAAGAGCTTTAGGATGCTTCCTCCCACTGTCCACTGCATCGTCCATCCACAGGGTTTGCAGGGCTGGCTCACTCATGGCTGCCACACCACTAAGATGTTTACAGAGATATGCAAGCAGGAGATGGTGGATGCTATATTATTAGTATAATACTTCTAACTCTGTAGCAGACAACAGTTTGATAAAGTGCTATGTAAAACAACAAACAAACAAAAGATTAGATTCTATACGTTTCAAAGATATTTAGTTTATATATTTTATATGATACAGTACATGTGTGAGAATGACCGATGTTGTGGCAAAAAATGATCGTCTGCCAAAAAATGATTTCCGGTTTTTGCCCTAAACTGATTGCTCGTATTTAACCTGCTATGAATAACTTGTTGGTCTATAATACGTGAAACATGTCAAATGTGTCCCTCATTAGTGATATCAAGTCACTTTGAGCCACCAGCAACATTCCTGTAACAAGGTAGAAGCTGCAATCAGTTTTTGGCAGTGACTTTTATATATCCTTTATTTATCCAGTTAAAAAAAAAAGTCTTATTGACATTAGAAATTTATTTTTTAAGAGTAATCTGGCCAAGAGGACAGCAGACAGCGCAACAAATATATCAATTGTACCTACATTATAACCAGAGTTATAAAGATACTTGAACAACAGGTAATTATTGTATATATAAAACCCCTTAGTAAACCATGTTCACCGAAGTCTATTTACCAACATACATAAAGATATTACACATATTACACTCGGAAACATTGGAAATCAGTTTTGGCAGGCGAACACTTTTTTGGCACAACGCCGGCAATATTTCAATTATCCGTGTAATTAGCTACGTAATTCCTAAATGCGTGTAGATTAAAGGAAATTATTTTACCTGGATATGATTGTCTCTGATGAGCCTAAGGTACAAAACGTGCGGGCGACGACGATAAGGTTTTTCTAGCTCCTCGAGAAATAAAATTGTCCAAACAACGGAGGGACATTTCTGGGTCCATTTTAAAGTTTTCGCGCTGTGGCGCTAGCGATCGGAAAAACACGCAAGTAAGGGCGGGGTTGAAGGCTAGGAGGCTGTCCACAGCCCATCTGTTATGTTGGATACTCCTTGTTTGTTCAATAAAGTTTCTATGGAGAAAAAAAGGGGGCTGTCCAAGCCGCTCACTTCCTGACTACCCGTCCGTCTAAGGACACTACCTTGTGACGTAGGTAGGTAGTGTCCTTATGAGCATCCTTCCCCTGAATTCGGACACAGCCATTCACATAAGACACGGACCTTCAAAGTAAAACAGGAAGTATGACACAGAGACGCGAACTTGACACGGTGGAGACAGCAACTAAGAAACAGAGACATAACCAGTAAGGCAGAGGACTCGACGAACCAAAAGACACAGAGGGAAACTCAAACATGCAGACACAGACTTACACAGAACAGAGGGGACACAGAGAGACATGAAGGGCAAGGGATCAAAACTAGAAACCATAGAATAACTCACACAAGCACAATAATACAAAATCACAAAGAACTAAACATGCTGGGTCAGGGGACCCAGGACCCTGACAGATTTTATGTTCCACGTTCTTGGATTTTATGCCCTTAATTACTGAATTCTGTCTAATTGCTGCTGCTAGTGGTTCAATAAAAATTGCAAACAGTGAAGGGGAGAGTGGGCATCCCTGCCTGGTGCCCCTCAGGAGACAGAAGCTGGAGGATTTTTGGTCATTTGTTTTGACACAGGCTGTTGGGGAATTATATAATATTTTTAACCAGTTGATGAAAGAAGATCCAAAACCAAATTTGTGCAAAGTTGCAAATAGAAATTTCCAGTTAACTCTGTCAAACGCTTTTTCTGCATCTAAAGAAAATATTGTAGTTTCAAGATTTTTATTGTATGAGTAGTCTATTAAAGTAAGTAATCTACGTGTATTTGTTGATGAGTGCCTACCTTTTATGAAACCAGTTTGGCCAGGATGAATTAAGAGGGGGGGTATTTTCTCTAGTCTCTTTGAGAGAGCTTTGCAGATAATTTTGAGGTCTACATTTATAAGGGATATTGGACGATAGCTTGAGGGATATACAGGGTCTTTGCCTGGTTTTAGCAGGAGATTAATGTTTGCAGAATTCATATTTGATGGAAGTCTGCCCTTTTCTTTGATTTCCAACAAAGTTCAGTAAAAAACTGGTGCTAGAATCGTCCAGAATTCTTTGTAGAATTCTGCAGGAAAGCCGTCTGGACCTGGAGCCTTATTATTGGGCATACTTATCAGGGCTTCCTGGAGTTCACCTGATGTCAGTGGCGAATCCAGTGCCATTGCTTGAGTGTCTAATAATTTTGGGAGATTTATGTTGTCTAAAAACTGATCAATTTCCTTTTTAGATGGATTTATTTGTGGTGAATACAATCTTTTATAGAAATCCCTGAAAATGTTGTTTATTTGTTTCGGGTCATATATTGTGTTCCCAGATGAATCTTGAACAGCACATATAGTTGTTTTTTATTTATTTATTTTTAGCTGGTTTGCTAGAACTTGACCGGATTTATTACCATGTTCATAATTTTGTAAGCGTAGTCTTTGTACTAAGAATTTTGTTTTTTATCAATTATCTCATTTAATTCTAGTTTTGTTTTGCGTATTTTGTTCAATGTTTCCTGATCTTGGTGGGACACGTAGGCTTCTTCTAGGAATTTGATGTTTTTTTCTAATTCCTGAATATTTTTGTTTTCTTCTTTCTTTTTATGTGATGAAAAAGAGATTATTTTACCTCTCATCACAGTTTTCCCTGCTTCCCATAGAACAGAAGTTGATGTTCCGGGAGTGTCATTATAGTCTAAATATGAAGTCCACTCCTTTTTAAAATATTTAATAAAGTCTTCATCTTTAAGCAGCGATGTATTAAATCTCCAGTTTTTACTTGGCGTAGTATTATTCTTGTGCATTAGTGTTAAAGATACAGGAGCATGATCGCTGACAGCTATAGGGTGAATCTCAGTGTCTGAAATGTCCCTCAGCAGTGAGCTACTGACCAAAAAATAATCCAGACGAGAGTAGGAGTGATGAACATGTGAGAAAAAAGTATAATAATAATAATAATGGATTGGATTTATATAGCGCTTTTCAAGGCACCCAAAGCACTTCACAATGCCATTATTCATTCACTCTCACATTCACACACTGGTGAAGGCAAGCTACAGTTGTAGCCACAGCTGCCCTGGGGCAGACTGACAGAAGCGAGGCTGCCATATGCGCCATCGGCCCCTCTGGCCAACACCAGTAGGGAGTAGGGTAAAGTGTCTTACCCAAGGACACAACAACCAGGACAGAGAGCACAGGGATCAAACCGGCGACCTTCCGGTTACAGATGCGCTTCCCAACCCCCTGAGCCACGGTCGCCACCATATTCCTTAGTGGTGGGGTGAAGGGAGCGCCATGCATCGCAAAGACCAAAGTCGCTCATATACTGTTTGATTGTATTTGTGGATTGCCAATTATGCTGAGTTCCTGCTGTGTTGAGCCTATCCATTTCTTCATTTAGTCCAAGGTTGAGGTTGCCTCCAAGAACAAGTGTGCCATCTAAGTGTTCAGAGAGTGCACTGAAAAAACGGTGAAAGAATGAACTATCATCAACATTTGGACCATATACACTTACAATACATAGCTTTTTATCAAGTATAGATAGTTTAATGATTAAGAATCTGCCCTCTGGATCTATAACTGTATCGAGTACTGTGAAATTAATATTTTTATGTATTAAAATTGCTACTCCCCTTTGTCTAGAATTATGACAAGCTGAGAACACATTAGGAAACTCAGGTGTTTTAAGTTCATTCGAACCTCTAAGAGGTCTGTGGGTCTCTTGTAAAAGGACAACATCTGCCTGTAGTTTTTTGAATTGGTTAAATATTTTTAACCTCTTTTCTCTGGAGCCAGCTCCATTTATATTCCATGTAACAAACCTCAGTGCACCCATAGTTGTCTGTGTATAACTAGGTGTGTACGCTGTGTGTGTTGCTTAGACAGGTGGAGAGAATACATCACTTGTTCATAAATAAAGAGAGGGAGAGAGAGAAAGAATGTTTGGTGAGATGCTCCCTGAGTCTGACTATGTGTGTGCATATTTACTAATATGAGTACGCTTGGCTTAAGTGTGTGTACCCCATAGGTCTGTGTGCGCTGTCTGACTGATGTAAATGTGCTGCCGTTGAGCGCATGATTGAGCGTGATCGTGCTGTGCGTATGTGTCGAAATAAAGGATGTTGTTTGTGGATGAGTGTGGAAGCAGGTGATTGAAGCAGTGAAAGAAAAAAGAAAGAAACCAAGGACAAGGGTAAGCAGCATAAAAACAAGAGGGGGAAAAAGAGAAAAAAAACGAGAAGGAAAAAAACCCGGAAACATTCCAATCAAACCGTTGACGGAGAGTGACGGTGTTAATTCTGCTATGATATCACACTTAAGATGCGATTTGATACTGGTAAGTTAAACAGATGTTAATGTTAAGTTAATGCAAGTTAGTGTGAGTGGATAGGGAAAGGGTGTAGCGGATTCTTATCTGGTGTGAAGTTAATACAGCCACGGAGTGATGCCGGGGTCGCGGTAAAGCTGTCCATCCACGTACAGCCGGTCCACAGCGATGACAGCACGGGAGCCCTTCTGGATGAAGCCGCGTCGGATTGGGAAGAGGACCCTGCGTTGTTCCAGGATCTCTTTGGGGAACTGGTTGTTCACGCTGAAGTCCGTTCCTTTTAATTCCCTGCCGTGGCTTTTCACATGTTCCTTTTGTTTGAAGTGGCCGAATTTGGCCACAATAGGACGTGGTCTCCCGGCCGGCGACCTCACGGCCCCCAAGCGATGCACTCTATCGAAGGCGATGTTCTTTACGGTGTCCTCCTGGCAGCTTCAGGTGGGTTTTAATGAAGCTTTTCACCGTTGCCTCCGCGTCCTCTCCAGCAGATTCTGGAATACCAGAAAACACAACGTTGTCTCGCATGCTACGGGCTTGTAGATCGATAATGGACTCTTTTATTTTTTTTATTTTCTATGTTTAGCTGGGTCACGTTATCGGTGAGAGATCTGACCGACTCCCGTAGCGTGGCATTTTCAGCGGCAAGCGTTTCCACCTGCTGCTGGCTGAACTCCAGGGATTCTCGCATAGATTTAAATTCCCGGTGTAAAATCTCCACTAGGGACAGCCTCGCATCGAAACTGGACAATTGCTTGTCGATTGACTCCAGGATGTCTGCAATGTCTTTGCCGGCAGGCGATGCTGTGCCGGGGGAGTCTGCCGGGCGACATCTCTTCGATGACGGTGTCTCAATTTTGGCCGGGGAAGATGCACTCTGAGCCTTCTTCATGACTAAATCTTGGAAACAGCGGTCGATGTAATCTTGGAGAGCATCTAAACTCTCCCCGTTGTCCTCCAGGGTGTTAGAGATGATAGGACAGATGTTGTTAGTTATATGACAATTGATTAGTATATAGAATAGAATTAGAATAGAATTCAACTTTATTGTCATTGCACATGCACAGGTACAGGGCAACGAAATGCCCTGTATATTTGGTAATACTGAAGCTTAAAGAAACTGTTCAATTCTATACTACCATTCGCTTTAATTTTCCGCCAAAATCTCCGGCGTCTGACGTCAGTTACAACATGAGTCGCTTACCTTGTCCGTCACTTCCATCACTTACCTCTCCCCCATCATTTACCTCTCTTACGTGGTTGCAGTTCTACCGGGATTTAAAAATAGTTATGCAAAACGGAGCCTGCCCGCTCGGACCGGCTTTAAAGGGTTAAATGGTCTCTCAGTCTGGTTCAGTAGGACTCGCATTTGTGGGGAACACTGCTAACCTGACAGTTGTGCAGAAAACCATCATTGACACCCTCTATAAGTAGGGAAAGGCTCTAAAGGTATCTGCAAAAGACGCTGGATGTTTCCAAAGTGGTGTATCAAAGCACATTAATAGAAAGTCATGTGGAAGGGAAAAGTGTGGAAGAAAAAGGTGCACAGGCAGCAGGGATGACCGCAGCCTGGAGAGGATTGTCAGGATAAGGCCATTCAAAAGTGTGGGGGACCTTTACAAGGAGTGGACTGAGGCTGGAGTTAGTGCATGCCTAGTCTACATGCGTAAGTGCTTGATTTTATACACCTGTGGCCATGGACGTGATTGCAACACCTGAATTCAATACTCTGGATGGGTAAGTGAACACTCTGGCAATAAATCTTAAAGCATTTAATTCCCATTTCCTTAGTTGAATCTAAGATGTATGTATAATGATTTAGAACAAATTTTGACAGCATAAAGTAGTATGTTTGCATCAACAAGGTGGTTTTCAAAGAGTTCTTAGCTAAAAACTTGGCATATCACAGAATGTTGTCCAGTGTGTCCTTTTAGAGAAAACTCAACAAGTGGAGGACAAAAGATGAAGAGGGAGTCCTAAAAATTAGAAAATTAACAGTACTTGAAAACCATGTTCTTAAGAAAAAGGACATTAAAACTAGAGATGGCATGATACCACTTTTTCATGTCCAATACCGATATCATAAATTTGGATATCTGCTGATACCAATATGAATCTGATAGTGTATTTTATAATCAATAAAACTGTTTTTTTTAAATAACTTGTGGCATTTTGTATAAGTTCATACTCAAGTTTTTAAAAAAAACGACAACACTAAAGGTACTCTGCAAAAAATACACTGCACCCAAAATATTTAATAGTTCTGCAGTACTGATCAATCTAATAAACTTAAACCTACACCATCATCACCATTCTTGTATTCTAAACAGTACTTAGCAGAAATATTCAGCAACCTAACTAATAGGGTTGCCAACTCCCAGCAAAAAAAAAATAAAATAGTGAACCACCCCCCACCCTCCGCCTCAGGATGATAATAAGTGACTTTAATTTAATGCACATGTAAAACAAATGCATAGAAATCAATTATTGTTCTACAATGATTAAATAGATTCAACATCTTTCTTCAACAGAATTGCAGACTGCACAGATGGTACCTTCCCAAAGGAAAAAGTACTATAGGTACTACTATGATCCCAACAAAGATGGCGGCGCGAGCAGTCGCAGCGGCCCGGCGCTCTCCTCAACTTAGCGGTTTTCTTTTTATTTTGTGTATTTTTGTTTCACTTTTACTCCGATATGCAGGAGCACATATGCAGTACAGTAAAACTGAACTGCTTGCGGTTCTAAACCACAAAAACCTCCACACCTTTGCTGACAATGACTGGGACTCAATTCCCCCTGAGATCCGGAGGGTCACCGACTCTAATTTCACCATACCACCGCTGAAGTGGCGTAGGCGACGGAGGCACAGGAAACAGAAGAGAGGGAAGAGAGCGGGGCTGAAGACTAGGCTACGTGCTAACCCACACGGACCGGCTATTCCGAGCCTCTTCCTCACCAACTCACGGTCACTAAATAACAAGATGGATGAGCTACGACTGCGGATCACCTCACGCTGTCTGGATTACTGTGTTATGATCATCACAGAGACTTGGCTGGACTCTTTTACCCCAGACACTGCGATTGAGCTAGCGGGCCACGCTACGTTCAGAGCGGACAGGAACAAAGAGTCCGGTAAGAAACGCGGGGGAGGTCTGCTAGTGTTTGTAAACAATAACTGGTGCACCAACAACACAGTTAAAGTCGTTCACTGCTGCCCAGACATAGAATACATGATGGTTCAGTGCAGACCCTTCTACTTGCCGAGAGAGCTCACAGCGATCACAATAATAGCAGTTTATGTGCCGCCGCAAGCTAATGCTAAGTCAGCCATGGAGCTACTCCAGCGCTCCATTAATAAACAGCTAACAACGCACCCGGACTGCGCTGTGATCGTGGCAGGAGATTTTAACCACGCAAACCTGAAATCTGTCCTGCCTGGATTCTTTAAAAACGTGAGCTTTCCGACGAGGGAAAACAACACACTAGACCAGGTCTACACCAACATCCCAGATGCTTACAAGGCCACCCCCCTGCCTCATCTCGGACTCTCTGATCATCTCTCTCTGTCCCTGATCCCTGCTTACAAACCTCTAATTCAAAGACAAAAACCATCTGAAAAATCAGTAAGAGTGTGGACCGCGGAAGCCACCACGGCCCTACAAGACTGTTTTGATAACACGAATTGGAGTGTATTTGCAGAAGGATCAGACTTGGAGGGCCACACATCTGCCGTACTCTCATACATCAGCTTCTGTACTGAGAGCGTAACAACAACAAAGACTGTTAAAGTGTTCCCGAACCAGAAGCCATGGCTCAACAGTGAGGTGAGAGCCCTACTAAGAGCACGTGACAGCGCCTTCAAATCAGGAGACCAACAAGTCTACAAAGAGGCACGCCAATCTCTGGTTAAAGGCATAAAAGAAGCCAAGCGCAAATACAAACAGCGCATCGAGGAACACTTTAACACAAAGAACTCCAGAAACATGTGGCAGGGGATCAAGACACTCACTGGCTACAAAGACAGTTGCACACAAACCAACTCCCCAGACATCACCTTACCTGACACCCTAAACCATTTCTTCGCCCGCTTTGACCAAGAAAACAGGGACACCATCACCCATCCTGCCATTACAGAGAGGGACGACACTCCCATCCAGCTGGAGCAGCACCAGGTCAGAGCCACACTGCGCAGAGTCAACGCGAGGAAAGCAGCTGGTCCTGACGATGTAGCCGGTAGAGTGCTTAAAGCATGTGCAGACCAACTAGCAGAGGTTTTCACCACCATCTTCAACCTCTCACTGCTACAGTCTGTAGTACCATCCTGCCTTAAGTCAGCCACCATCGTTCCAGTGCCCAAGAAGAACACAGTGAGCTGCTTGAATGACTATCGTCCAGTTGCTTTAACACCCATAATTGCCAAATGTTTCGAACAGCTCATCATGTCACACATTAAAGCTGCCATCCCTGCAAACCTCGATCCACACCAGTTTGCATACAGGGCAAACAGGTCGACAGAGGATGCCATAATAACAGCTCTTCACACAGCCCTCACACACCTGGACTGTAGTAACACCTATGTGAGAATGCTATTTGTGGACTTCAGCTCTGCCTTCAATACAGTTCAACCCCACAAACTGGTTAATAAACTAAGCAACTTAGGACTCAGCAGCTCACTGTGCAGCTGGATACTGGACTTCCTGAGCAACAGACCCCAGAACGTAAGAATGGGAGAGCACACCTCCTCCACCCTCATTCTGAATGTGGGTGTCCCACAGGGGTGTGTCCTCAGTCCCCTCTTATACTCACTTTTCACCCATGACTGTTCACCAATCCACACCAGTAACACCATTATAAAATTTGCTGATGACACCACTGTCATAGGACTGATCGACAACAACGATGATTCAGCCTACAGAGAGGAGGTTCAGCATCTGAGCAATGGTGTGACGACAACAACCTGCATCTGAACACAGCCAAGACCAAGGAGATGGTAATCGACTTCAGAAGAACAAAGCGTTCTGAGCACTCTACGCTCTACATTGATGGGGAGGAGGTAGAAAGGGTAGAAAGCTTTAAGTTCCTCGGAGTCCACATCTCGGCCGACCTTACCTGGTCCACAAACGTCTCCCACCAGGTAGGGAAAGCACAACAAAGGCTGTACTTCCTCAGGAAACTACGTCAGGCCCAATTACCCCAAAGACTGCTAGTAAACTTCTACCGCTCCACCATTGAGAGCCTCCTGACTTACTGCTGCACACTCTGGTTCAACTGCTGCACTGCGGAGGACAAGAGGAAACTGCAGCGGGTGGTGAGGGCAGCAGAGCGGGCAATCGGCACTTCACTAACTCCCCTCAGAGACATCTATACTGGCAGACTTCAGCAGAAAGCCAGCATCATCATCAAAGACCCCTCGCACCCTGGACACTCACTTTTTTCCCCCCTTCCCTCTGGTAAACGCTACAGGTCCATCAGGTCGAAGACAAACAGACTCAACAGAAGTTTTTACCCACAGGCTGTCAAACATGCCCTACCTCCACCCTGATTGGAGGATAACTGCACTGCCAACACTCATGGACATTACACCTTATTTATAAATCGTACTTCTGTTTATACTTCAATGCAACCAACACCCTTACCTCTTTAAACTGTATTTATTATAACATTATTTAGTATAGTTCCAACAGCACCCCCCACCCCCACTCAATGTGCAATATCATCCCCCCGCCACACACTCAATGTGCAATATCACTGATCACACTGCACCTCTCAATGCACCTGCTAGTTAGATGGCATGTATGTGTATGTATATAGATGTAAGCGTGTATGTGGAAATATGTGTGTGTATGCATGCACGGATGCAAATATGTATATATACATATATGTATGTATGTGCGTGTATGTTTGCAGGTGTATGTATAACTTGTACATATCTTTCTTGTGTAAATGTAAATTTGTCATTGTGTAAATACTTACGCTATTGTGTACTTCACACACATGGAGAGATGCCAAACTGCCTTTCACTGTTCTTGTAACAGTGACAATAAAAAGCTATTCTATTCTATTCTATTCTACTATTAGTAGGGTATATATTAGACTAAATAGTTACTATATAAAATAATGGCTTTCTATACATTTTACAGCAGATGAAAACTTTGGTCGTAATCCTGTTAATGCCCTACCTGGCCCCCCTAGCAAAACTTTGCAAAACCTGCCCCTCCACAGTTACCAGCTGTCAGCTACGTAGAAAAGGATCCTGGTGTTATTTGTCTCCCAGAAACGGTTTATAACTTCCCTTCAACTCATTCATGTCACCTTAAAGGTAAACCTGTTTCTGATTCACCTGTTCAGCTCTGATGATTTAGTAAGGACATCTCCTGGTTTCATCTTCATGTTTCCCTCTCACCCCATATCCAAACCGATATCATGACCAGCAGCTTTTACAGCTGTGGCTCCAGCAAACATCAGCTGATACTAGAAAGTAATATTAAATCAATTCTATCAACATCTTATCAAGCTTAAACGTGCTGCTGTTTTTTCTTCTCTTTGCTGCAAAGAGGGCGATAAACAAACAAGAGAGACAGACTTGCAATAATAAAGCCGATCAGCTGATCATTGATCAGTTTTATGATTAAAGTAGCAACAGGAGAGGGAGGGGGAGAGAAAGATAGCAGAAGAGGCAGCTGTGCAGCGTAAAGACACAGAATAACTCCAGCTTTGCGTCTTTTTCATTCTAGCGTTCAGGACAAATTAAAATTCCGTATTGAGGTGAAAAGGAAGGCAAAGTTTGACCTCCTCGGCTGTAATTGGTCCAGCCCAGAGTCGATCATCACCAATTGGCCAATCCACCACCTTTCATTGTTTATACCATTACAACAACAACAACAACAACAACAACAATAATAATAATAATAATAAAAATAGTAAACACTGGACAATAAAGACAAAAAATCTCCATTGGTGGCCGATGGCCAGTCCAGCTGTGGCTCCATATATCAGTTAAGCTTAACATGGGAATACTTAACAAACACTCAGAGATGAACTTACAAACTTGCTTTACTTCTCTGGGAAAGCTTTCTCAGAGATGAAATGCTGGTTTGGAAGCACATAGCGAGGCTCCAAATGCTCCATCAACCCCCAAGAGGTCTTGCACACCACAGCACACCAAAGCCACCAACATATCTCAAAGTTTGGAGCTGCATGTCAGCCAGTGGTGCTGGGGATCTTGTCAAGGCTAAATTAAAGAATAAATTAAGTCATAGACTTGGCTTTCAAGTTGGTTAGAAATGTACAACCTCTGTTTTGCCTTATATACTGCATTTCCATATATATAGTAGCAGGCCTTTTAAAATCGCACTAATTATTTCAGATTTTGAAAACGAGGGGTGGCTTGTGACCTTTGCACAATACTATATATTTTTTTATTATCTAGGGTCAATATGAATAGAAAAATTTAATTTCGTCACAAATATATTTTCCAGACTCAATTTCTGTAACCTGTCAGGACGAAGCTGTGAACCTCTTTCTTCAGTTCTCAGCTCCCAGTGCTCTAGTTTGAGAGAGCTGGACCTGAGTAACAACAAGCTGAAGGATTCAGGAGTGAAGCATCTGTCTGCTGGGTTGAAGAGTCCGAATTTTAAACTGGAAACGCTCAGGTCAGATCAAGTGTTTTTCTGTTTGTTAGTGTGCATGTGTGTGTGTGTGTGTGTGTTGAATAAATAAACCTTTAACCTATAAATGTCATTATTTTTTTTTTCAAATTATGATATTTAACAGAAGTCAATGAGGTTTCTTTCACAGACTAAGTATAGTATATTATAGTTGTCATTGCATCATGAACACACTTATGTGACATGTATTTTTCTTTTTCAGACTGAATGGCTGTAACCTCTCACAGAGAAGTTGTGAAGCTCTGTCCTCCATTCTCAGCTTCCAGTCCTCTAGTCTGAAAGAGCTGGACCTGAGTAGCAATGGCCTGCAGGATTCAGGAATAAAGAAGCTGTCCATTGCAGTGGAGAGTCCATATTGTAAACTGGAAACTCTGAGGTTGGATCAAGTGACTTCCTGTTTTTGTCTAATAACAAAATTAGCAAATTAAACATTTCACACAATTCAGTTTAACTTCATTTTTTTCATTGTAGCACTTTTAAAAATATATATTTATAAGTCACAGTAAATGGCCACATTTTTGTAATACTTTGTAATAAGTACAGTCTATTTACCACCCATCCATCTATCTTCTCGTGCTTATCCTTATTGAGGTGGGGGTTGCAAGGGGCTGTAGCTGAAGTGAGAGGCAGGGTACAACCTGGACAGCTCACCAGTCTGTTGCAGGGCAAGCAAAGAGAAACAGATGGCTCTTTCACACTTAGACTCATAGGCAATTTAGAATCATGAATTAAGTTAATTAATATTCAATGGATACATTATGAAGCACAATGCTCATCCATCTAGCCATCAATTTTCTTCCACTTATCTGGGACAAGAGCATAAGCAGAGAATCCCATACCACCAGCTTCCCAGCTGTCTCGTCCAGCTCGTCTGGGGGAGCACCAAGGCGTTGCCAGCTTAACCACGAGATCTAATGTCTCCAGCATATTCTGGGTCTGCCCTGGGGACTTCTTCTGGTGGGACAAGCCTGAAACACCTCAGCCAGAAGGTGTCCTTGTCAGGTTCCTGAACCACCTCAACTGGCTTTTTTTTTTTTATGTGGAGGACTGCCAGCTCTACTCCGAGCCCGAACTCGGAGTAGAGCTGAACTCCTCAGCCTGTCTCCAAGGGAGAAGCCAGCCACCCTTTGGAGCAATGTTTGTATTGCCTGCCTCTGATGTCCCACAGCGTAACCAAGCCATGTAGGACTACTCCTTCAGCATGAAGGCTCCCTCCACCTCTAGTGGTGGACACCACCCACCTCAGTGAAACAGCTTCAGCAATGGAGGTGCTGAACATTTTCCATTCAGACTCAATGTCTAAAATTACAGTCGCAGATCTGATGATACGATTACAAAACCAATCACTGACTTGTGGCCTAACGTGTCCTGGTGCCATGTACACACATGTATTATTTTCAAATATGGTGTTTGTTATGGACGAACTGAGATTTTCAGAGGTGTCCAGTAACAGAATACCACTCGGGTTCAGATGTGGCAGGTGTTCCTCCCAATCACACCCGTCTAGGTCTCACTGTAGTTGCCCATATGAGCACTGAAGTCTCCAAGTAGGATGACAGAGTCCCCAGGGGTACAGGCACAGGGAACCAATCCTCTGGTCTACCGGGAAAAACCTCACCATAGACATGAATAAATATTGCTAAATATTCCTCATTACCACATGAATACACTTTAGGATTAGAATTGAACTTTATTGTCATTACACATGTATAAATACAGGGTAACAAAATACACTTTGCATCTAATCAGAAATGGAAGAGTAGTAAGTGCAACAAGAGCAATTATATACAGATAAGTTACAGAGAGAGCAAATATACAGATGTACTAAGCGCAAATGTATGGATGTAGTGATATATACAGATAAGGGTAGTATAAAAGTTGGGATAGTTATGGACAGATTATGTACAGCAATACCAAATATACAGATGAACTACAGACAAACGTACAGATATACAGATGATCTGTATAGCATACCGATGTTCTATAATGCTATACAGACGGGCAGATATACAGATGTACTATGAACAAATATACAAATGTTCTAAATATGTACAGATGTGCTACATATATATAGTTGTACCAGTGTGTGGTTAACAGAGCTACAGTCTATGAATATATCTTCAGTGGTGGAAGCGTAGCACTTTGAAGAGACTATAATAGTAAACAGTGTACACGCTACAACAGAGACTATGCTATGTCAGTGTTCTAAAACTATAGCAGTACCAGTATGAGCATATGGTGAATGTTGAGGATGAATGACAGTGATGATTATGGTCAGTGGGAGGGATAGGGGGTGTGGATGGGAAGGTTCAGCTTGGGACTGAGTTCAGTAGGGTGGCAGCTGTGGGGAAGAAGCTGTTCTTAAACCTGCTAATTTTAGTCTGTAAGGTCTTGTAGTGGCTTCTGGAGGGGAGGAGCTGGAATTTTGGCAGGATAAGAGGCGTCCCTGAGAACGCGTGCTCAGCGTAGACATCTATTCTTGTGGACATTCTCAATGGCAGGAAGTGGAGTCCCTGTGATGCATTGGGCAGTTTTCACCACCTGCTGCAGTGTCTTGCAGTCAGCAACAGGGCAGTTTTCATACTGTACTGTGACAAAGTTGATCAGGATGCTCTGTATCGCACAGTGGTAGATATTACCCAGTATGTCAGTAGAGACAGGTAGTTCACTTCAAGGTCCACAAGAAAAACAGGCACTGATGGCCCTTCTTGACCAGGCTGGAAGTGTTAGTTGACCAGGATAGATTCTCAGAGATGTGGGTCTCCAAGAACTTGAAGATGGAGACCTGTACAACAGCTGTGTCATATATGCAGATGGGGACATGGGTGTCTCTTTTGTCTCTCCTGAATCCCACAATGAGCTCTTTGGTTTTGTTAATATTCAGAAGCAGGTTATTGTCAACGCACCAAGCAGTTTGGTGCTTTACCTCTTCCTTGTAGCTAGACTGATCATTATCACTGATGAGACCAATCACTGTGGTATCATCCACAAACTTGATGATGGAGTTGGATCCACACCTAGGTCTGCAGTTAATAGTGAAGAGGAAGTAAAGGAATGGGCTCAGCACACAATCCTGTTGAGTGCCAGTGTTGAAAGACTGCCTCATTGCTATCAGTGTTTCTGATTTTTCAGACTGAGTGGCTGTGATCTCTCGGAGAGAAGCTGTGAAGCTCTGTCCTCAGTTCTCCGCTGTCAGTCCTGTAATCTGAGAGAGCTGGATCTGAGTAAAAATGAAGTTAAGGACGCAGGAGTGAAGCTTCTGTCTGTTGGAGTAAAGAGTCTAAATTGTGGACTGGAAACTCTCAGGTCAGAATTTTTGTTTTTTTTAATAATGATCATTCAAATTTTGAATATTACTGCATAATCAACTAACATTGAATTACACCTGTAAATATTTCATACAACTGTGAGGAGACATCATTTATAGTGCATAGTAAAGGACACTTTCTATGTTCATTACTAAAATTACTAACATCACATCTCAGAGTAATATTGGAAAACTATGTCATGCATCTGGTAGTTAAAGGCTAGACTATTGTAATTCAGTATGACTTTGTTCTGAAAGCTTCCTTAAATTCATTCAAATGACTCACAATGCTGCAGTAAGAGCACTGAGAGGGAATAGAAAGATTGATTATATTTATGTCATATTTATTTCTCTGCATTGGCTCCCTATGAATTCCAGAAAATCAACCTAATCTATCCCCATACCATCAAACAGTTACTTTGGCTGGCTGCTCCTTCCTAAACCTGGTCCTGCTTCAGGTCATTTGCTATTGAGAGACAAATCAACACAAATTTTTAGAGAACAGTTCACATATGGTTTGTTGTTTTGTGTGTCTGCAGTCTGTCAGGCTGTCTGATCACAGAGGAAGGCTGCACTTCTATGGCCTCAGCTCTGAGCTTCAACCCCTCCCATCTGAGAGAGCTTGATCTGAGCTACAATCATCCAGGAGACTCAGGAATGAAGCTGCTGTCGGCTGGACTGAAGGATCCAGGCTGGAGACTGGACACTCTCAGGTATGGAGAGAATGTCTGGTAGAGGAGGAAGAGCTGAAAACATTTCCTGTGTCCCTCACTGACACAGCATGAAAAAAAAGAGTTGCTTGAATTCTCCAAATACTGATGAAAGGTGCTTCAATGCTTCCTTTATTACCTCCCTTAGCAGAGGAGACACTGGAGTGTTCTTCATGAAAGGAGAGGACTGTACCATAGTTCATAGTATTAAATCCCAGTTCTTTTGGATTCCTTACGGCCAAAAAAGACACGGCTCAGAGTGGTCTTTTTACTTTAAAAATGATCTTTAATTTTACATATCCTGGATATGGAGACCTGAACACAAAACACACAACCCCAGGTCTGAAGCACAAAAAGGAAGCCTAGTTATTTATATACTTGCTCTCTACGTCACACCACACCAAGTTTCGATCAAAGAGCCTAGTTGGTTTCACTTTCAGCTGCAGTTACCATGCTTCTGCAAAACCATGTCGTTTCCTGTCAGCACTTTTGGCACAGAGTGTACTCAGAGTTGGGCCTTTCTTATATAAAGCAATATAATCAGCATATAGCATTTAAGATTATAAATTTAAACCTCAACAATAGCCACACACCACGTGTCGGCTCTTTAACTGAGAGTACAAAAAAGCTGATAGAAATGATGATTCTAAGTAACTTTTCCATTTCCTTCCATGAGCTGCTGATGTGCTGAATCTTTGAACAACAGGCTGTTAAAGCCAAAGCTGGACTCTGCACAGCAGTCTGCTGGAATCACATCTGCTTCTTGTCCAGTTGTTGTGTGAAGAATGTAGATATATAGAAACTCTCTAACTCAACATTATGGGGTACATTAACTGATCACAGTGCGTTTAACCTTGACTTGAATTAGATAAGTGATGGACAGAATCTGACTTTGGTCACAAAAAGCCTTTAAAAGGAAGAAAACATTTATACTGGATCATCTCTCGAGCAGGAAACAAAAAGAAACTATTGATTTCATTTGATGGACTCCATGTTCTTTCTTCTTTGAAATTCCAGCCTTTTATAGTGAAATTAATTTCGATAATAACCCTTTGCTCTCCAATCACACAAATCAGCACAAATCTGGACTGTTTGGAGGGTGGAGTCCAAAGGAAGAGGGTCCTAATGTGATTGGTTAGTGTGATGGATGCTTCAGGTTACTGCGCTAAACCAAGTTATTCAGTGGCATCAGCATATGTGGTGTTTGAACTTGTGAGTTGAAAATCAAGTTTGCTGAATGAATTATGAGCAGTTACTGTTTGCTGTGCAGCAGTGGAAATAAAACTGTCACTGGATTAATGAAATGCTGAAATACATTTCATTGCAATGTTGACCCTCTGCTAACTTGCATATGACAAATAAAACTGAAAACTGAAGAAATCTTTAAACCAGAGGATTCCAAGTCAACTTCTTAAGTCTCTGCCTTAGAACGTCTTGATGCATTCTCAATCATCAAGGAAAGTAAACCTCCAAAAAGTTGATTCTGTTCATCTGGACGTAGCGTTTTGTAAGATGGCGAAAGATGTAGCTTTATGCCCCCTCCTCGATTCAGAGATGGTCTTTCCCTACATCGGGGAAACCAAACAACCTCTGGCGAAGCAGATGGCACAACACAGAAGAGCTACCTTGTCAGGCCAGGACTCTGCAGTCTATTTACACCTACAGGCCAGTGGACACTCTTTCAATGATGAGGATGTACACATCCTGGACAGGGAGGAATACTGGTTTGAGCGTGGAGTCAAGGAGGCCATTTACGTGAAAAGGGAAAGACCATCTCTGAATCGAGGAGGGGGCCTAAGGGTACATCTGTCACCAACTTACAATGCTGTGATTGCAGCCATTCCCCAACTCTCTGTGAATGGTTGTCAGTAGTGATGGGTCCAGCAACACTGACGCACCGACGCTTGTATCAAGCTCACAGAGTGAAGCCTGTATCGGTGCGTGCGTCGCTTTAAGAAAAAGTCACGTGATCGATACAGCTGCTGTATCGCTCATTGCCAACGCGCCAAGCTATGTTTAAAAAGTACCGCATCCGCATCTGCCAACGGAATGAGTCGCCACCAAAAAAAAAAAAAAAAAAAAAATTACTCTCGCAAAGATAAAAAAAAAAATAAAAAAAAATACACATATCTCCATAACAAAATGGAGCCCGAAAGAAAAAGAATTGTTTCTGCTGTGTGGGATCATTTTGATCTTTTAACTGGAAATAAGGTAATAGTTTGTCTGTCTTTGTTTCAGTGTAATCTATCAGAGCACCTCCTCAGTGTTTAGGCATTACAGAGCCAAACATGAAAATGAGGAGACAAACACACCGAGAATGAACACAGGTCGGCCTATATAGACACTGAACAGCTTTATCATATTTTTTTTTATTATGTGTTTTATTATTTTGAAATCAAGCATCTAGGAAGACTGTTCTGGGCCAGGCAGTCCTGAATTTCATTATAAAGGACTGCCAACCCCTTAGTATTGTGGAGAGTGTCGGAGAGAAACATTCCAAGATCAGAGGATCCTTTAACGTACTGGGGGAATAGGAAGACATCTTATCAGAACCTTTTCCACCTGACTTTACAGTTTTTGTGTACCCCAGCTTCATCTGTGCCTGTGAGCGTGTGTTTTCCAAAGCTGGGGAAATGGTGCCAAAAAAAAAACAAAAAACCCCGCAATAGACTGAATGCAAAAACAATGGATAAACTTATTTTTCTGGATAGAAATTTATAATAAACTCTGAGTCAATTACATTTAAATGGGTAATATTATATTCACAATACTTTCATTTTAATTTTCACTTAATGTCATTCACAATATATTTTAAAGATGTCTAAAATATTTGAAATGTAAAAGATATAAAATGATTCCATAGAAAATACAATACCTTACAGTGTATAAACGTATGACGAGGTCATTGAATCAGTGTCTGTTGTGAGTCTCAAGTAAGTTGCCTGCAATGATACTTAATGTCCAGCAGGTGTCAGTATGGAGCAAAACAGCAACACTGTGTCGACACAGTGCCGATACAGTTTGGGGAATGTGCTGAAACGCTTCACGAGGCCTCATCTACCCATCACTAGTTGTCAGTTTTGTCCGGCGGTCATAGGTTCTGTCCAATAATATGATGCGAGACTGGAGTAAAATACATCCATGGATTAGCACTTTATTAAAGAAGCAGCATGATAACAGCACAAAACACTAAAAAAATCTCCAACTAAACAAAATGGCTTCCTTTTATACTCTACCTTCTCAGGTGAGCATCCGGAATAGCCCAAGTATGGGGGTTAACTAATCAAAATGAAAACATAACCCTGCACACAAACAAACATACAATAACATTAAAGCACATCATAAACATATACATATTTCCAACACGTACTATAAACAAACCAATAACATAAGCTTCACCCATTACTATATAAATTAAAACCCTCTTTATCCATACTCCCTAACCCGGCACACTGGTCTGCTCCAGGAGCTCTTAAGCAGGTGATTGAGCTGCTTTCCCCCTTTTGCTCCACATCCTGCAAGAAGCAACCAGGACAGGTGAGTATCTTTATAAGTTCTCATTTCACGTATGTTTAGGTTATTGATAGTGATGGGTAGATGAGGCATCGTGAAGCGTTTCAGCACATTCCCCAAACTGTATCGATACTGTGTCGACACAGTGTTGCTGTTTTGCTCCATACTGACACCTGCTGGACATTAAGTATCATTGCAGGCAACTTACTTGAGACTCACAACAGACACTGATTCAATGACCTCGTCATACGTTTATACACTGTAAGGTATTGTATTTTCTATGGAATCATTTTATATCTTTTACATTTCAAATATTTTAGATATCTTTAAAATATATTGTGAATGACATTAAGTGAAAATTGAAATGAAAGTATTGTGAATATAATATTACCCATTTAAATGTAATTGACTCAGAGTTAATTATAAATTTCTATCCAGAAAAATAAGTTTATCCATTGTTTTTGCATTCAGTCTATTGCGTTTTTGTGTTTTTGTTTTTTTTTTGACACCATTTCCCCAGCTTTGGAAAACTCACAGGCACAGATGAAGCTGTGGGTACACAAAAACTGTAAAGCCAGGTGGAAAAGGTTCTGACAAGATGTCTTCCTATTCCCCCAGTACGTTAAAGGATCCTCTGATCTTGGAATGTTTCTCTCCGACACTCTCCACAATACTAAGGGGTTGGCAGTCCTTTATAATAAAATTCAGGACTGCCTGGTCCAGAACAGTCTTCCTAGATGCTTGATTTCAAAATAATAAAACACATAATAAAAAGAAATATGATAAAGCTGTTCAGTGTCTATATAGGCCGACCTGTGTTCATTCTCGGTGTGTTTGTCTCCTCATTTTCATGTTTGGCTCTGTAATGCCTAAACACTGAGGAGGTGTTCTGATAGATTACACTGAAACAAAGACAGACAAACTATTACCTTATTTCCAGTTAAAAGATCAAAATGATCACACACAGCAGAAACAATTCTTTTTCTTTCGGGCTCCATTGTCTTATGGAGATATGTGTATATTTTTTTATATTTGCGAGAGTAATTTTGTGGTTTTTTTGGTGGCGACTCATTCCGTTGGCAGATGCGGATGCGGTACCTTTTAAACACAGCTTGGTGCGTTGGCAATGAGCGATACAACAGCTGTATCGATCACGTGACTTTTTCTTAAAGCGAAGCACGCACCGATACAGGTTTCACTCTGTGAGCTTGATACAAGCGTCGGTGCGTCAGTGTTGCTGGACCCATCACTAGTTATTGATAAATGATTAACTGCAAGCAGCTCTAACTTTGGCTCTTCTCCAATACAGGTAGGATGGCCAGTCCCACTGTCTCTTCACCGTTACAAGCTGTCAATTTAATCGTATGTCAAATAACCTAATAAAGAATTCATAAGAACCAATGTGTTTTTCTTTATTATACTAATTTAAATTCCCAATCCATCAATTAATTACTAACAATGCTAACAAGGTAATGGAACCCCTGGTCTCCATTACAATGGTACTCATGGCCATTGATCAGTGGTCTTTGATCAGTGGGTTTTGGTCAGTGATTGTTGATCAATGGTCATGAGAATCTGCATAAGTAAGATTAAGGAACTGACCTCACAGCCCATTGTTCCTTCAGTGGGCTGGTTTCAGTCATTATGCAAATGTACTGTTTATAAGGTTGGGGAAACCTGCAATCAGCTGAGACTGAAGAAGTCACTTGGATGAGTGGCGAAACGTTTCTCCCACAAAACGCTAAGTCCAGATGAACAGAATCAACTTTTTGGAGTGGCCTCTGCCTTAGAGATGGGGTGAGAAGTTTGGCCATCCGGGAGGGGTTCAGAGTAAAGCCGTTGCTCCTCATCGAAACGAGCCAGTCGGGCATCTGACAAGGATGTCTCCTGGGTGAGGTGTTCCAGGCATGTCCCCCCAGGAGAAGACCCCGTGGCAGAACCAGGACACGCTGGAGAGATTATATCTCTTGGCTGGCCTGAGAACACCTTGGTGTTCCCACAGATAAACCTGAAGAGGTGGCTGGGGAGAGGGAGGTTTCTCTGCTTATGCTGCTGCCCCTGCAACCCGGCCCCTGAAAAGCGTTAGAAGATGGATGAATGGGTGGTATCGCTGCTTTTGGTTGTTTGAAGAATTTGGATTAAGAATTACAGACTTCTGTCTAATCTGTCATCTGTTAACATGTCCAAAATCTACTCATTAATGGAAGTAAAATAACTCAAAGAAACTAAACAATGTCATTTCTGGACAAGCTGTCGTGGGATTGTTGCTACTGCCGGACTTGGTCTGTGGCTCACTGCTGCTAATAAAAAGTTGGAGGTAAACAGGTCGGCTAAAAAAGCTCAAGGGAGATGCCTCATGAACAAGTGGCACGCCACTTTATTAGTTCACAGGCAGAGTTGGCAAAAGTACAGACATTCTGTACTTAAGTAGAAGCACAGATACTAGTGTTAAAATACTGCAGTAAAAGTTGAAGTTGAACTTCTTTACTCAAGTAAAAGTAAAAAACTACAGGTTCTGAAATGTACTCAAAGTAAGAAAGTAAAAATAACTAATTTCTACCTCCGATTTTTATTCAAA
This sequence comes from Oreochromis mossambicus, assembly GCA_922035795.1. Taxonomy (NCBI): domain Eukaryota; kingdom Metazoa; phylum Chordata; class Actinopteri; order Cichliformes; family Cichlidae; genus Oreochromis; species Oreochromis mossambicus. Next base: position 35,727 of record CAKLIZ010001130.1, read on the forward strand.
GCTCACTCAACCTTGTGGTATAATAAAATGTCAGTAGATGGGAATACAAACTTTAGTCTCATTTAATTCTTATTGTACTCAGCTTGAATCAGAAGAACATGAGTGCTGCTTCATGTTGCCAGAGGTCATGTAAAAGCAAGGGAGTGTCATGATCAGGCTGTGTACAGGCAGGAAATGGACCCAAATGCAAACTCACAGGAAACAGGACTAAACTCAAAATACAGCTTTATTGCTGAAAGAAGGGAAAGGCAATAAAAAGTAATACAAAACTAAACTGGGAGATTCTAGAGGAACTGACTCACAAGGAAACACACGGAGTGGCACACAGTCATGAGGGAGGATGCGACACGGA
>CAKLIZ010001131.1:0-11120 GCA_922035795.1 Oreochromis mossambicus
TTTTTTTTTTTTTTTTACAAACCTTTCTTACATATTCATATAAAGTTGTTTTTTTTAGCTCAATTTCCACTGACACAGCAATTGTGTTGCTGTCATTCTGCATTATGTTTCAACCTCCTAATATTTTTTCCATGAATTTTTGTAGTTTTATCTTCCTCCACACTCCATTCCCTACACCACACCTTTCATGCGAATGTGTTTGTAACATCGACTGAAGAACCTGATTTAACAGCAAGTTGGTTAACCAGCTTTGCATGAGTACTTATTCTGCTTAAGGAATACAGAAAGGAAATATAACTTCAATATACAATAGAAAAAAACTATACAGAAATCAAAACTTGTGAAAATCAACTAAACATTCAAAAGTGATTTTAAAGGACGATCCTAGGTCCTTCAAACATCAAGTAAAAGACTATTTGTTCTCAACTGAGCTGGTGGTCAGATCTCACCACAACGAATTATTTTTTTCCTAGATGTTAGTGTATGTGGTGTCCCTTTTTTTTAACTGATTAATTTCACATTTGCCTCAAAGTTTATATTATTTCTACATTTGGCAAAAAAGTGATTTCCACAATAAAATACAACAAACTAATCTCCCTTCTGGAGTTCAAAGATGAGAATAAATTAAAGAGACTGAAGGAAACAGACTAGGTGTACAGTGAGAGAAACCTACCATAGAAATCAAGATTATTCTGGAAGCCAGTGCCACTAATAAACTTAGATATTCCTTTACTTTACTGCTTTTGTTCGGTCAGAATAAATGGTTCTTGGTGTCCACAGAGAGAGAAAGAGGGCAGAGGTGCTGCCCTACTGTGCTTTGTGTCATGAAGTTCTGAAGGATTCATCAAGAGGCCCCTCCTGTCCCCAGTGTGGAGAAAGATACAGAATCAGAGGTAATCTGCAGACAGCCAGTCAGAGAAGCTGTATACAAAGAAAGACCTGACATCTTTCTGCTAATGAACTCATTTTTGGAAAACTGGACTTCCTATTGTTTTGCTAAGACATTAAATAGTTTTCTTGCTCTTTATTTTTCTTGTTTTTCTCACTGTCAACAGATCCACGTCTGCAGAAAGTTTATGATGCACTAAAGGTCAATCTGAGGGAAAGATGTGAACGTGTAACTGAAGGACCTGATAAAACAGGAAGTGGAACCCTCCTTAATAGGATCTACACTGAACTCTACATCATAGAGGGACAGAAAGAAGACTTTCACTTTCAACATGAGGTGAGGCAGGTGGAGAGCGCTTCTAAGAAGATCCTCCATGAAACACCAATCAGCTGCCAGGACATCTTTAAAACCTTACCTGACCAACAGAGACCCATCAGAGTTGTTCTGACATATGGTGTTGCTGGCATTGGAAAAACCTTCTTGGTGCAGAAGTTCACTCTGGACTGGGCAGAGGGCTTAGAAAACCAACACATCAGTGCGGTGGTTCTGCTTTCATTCAGGGAGCTGAACTTGGTCAGAGACGAGCAGTACAGTCTCCTGGAGCTGATCCATGTTTTCTATCCAACATTACAGAGCGTCACAGCAGAGCAGCTCACTGTGTGTAATCTTTTGTTCATCTTTGATGGCCTGGATGAAAGCAGACTTTTGTTGGATTTCACTAACAGGAAGCTTGTGTCTGATGTTACACAGAAGTCATCAGTCAGTGAGCTCCTGACAAATCTCATCGAGGGGAATCTGCTTCCCTCTGCTCTCATCTGGATAACTTCCCGACCTGCGGCAGCAAATCAGATCCCTCCTACATGTGTTGACAGGGTGACAGAAGTACGAGGCTTCACTGATGCTCAGAAGGAGGAGTACTTCAGGAGGAGATTCAGAAATGATGAGCTGTCCACCAGAATTATCTCCCACTTGAAAACATCCAGGAACCTTTACATTATGTGTGGAATCCCAGTTTACTGCTGGATCACTGCTACAGTTCTGGAGCACATGTTGGCTACAGAGGAGAGAGCAGAGCTGCCCAAGACCCTGACTGACATGTACTCACACTTCCTGCTTGTTCAGACAAAGAAAAAGCACAAGTACAGTGAGGGGCAAGAGATGAGGCGACAAAAGCTCATGGATACTGACAGGGAAGTTCTTTTGAAGCTGGGGAGGCTAGCATTTGAACATCTGGAGAAAGGAAGCATTGTTTTCTACCAAGAAGACTTGGAGCAGTGTGGTCTGGATGTCACAGAGGCCTTGGTGTACTCAGGAGTTTGTACAGAGATCTTCAAAAAAGAGTTTGTGGTTTTCCAGAAACCAGTTTACTGCTTTGTTCATCTGAGTGTTCAGGAGTTTCTGGCTGCAGTCTACATGTTCCACTGTTACACCAACAGGAAGACAGAGGTGCTGCAGGACTTCCTGAGTAAGGACATCTCATCTCTGGAAGATTTTCTGATGAGAACAATGGAAAAATCCTTCCTACGTGATAACGGCCACCTGGAATTGTTTGTTCGCTTCCTTCATGGCCTTTCTCTGAAGTCCAACCAGAGACTCTTAGGAGGTCTGCTGGGTCAGACAGAGAACAGACCAGAAATCATCCAGAGAGTCATCAACAACCTGAAGGAGATTAGAACTCATGACAAGTGTCCTAACAGAACAATCAACATCTTCCACTGTCTGATAGAGATGAATGATCTCTCAGTACATCAGGAGATCCAAGCGTTCCTAAAGTCACAGAACAAATCACAGATGAAACTCTCAGGAATTCAGTGCTCAGCTCTGGCATATATGTTGCAGATGTCAGAGGTTTTGGATGAGCTGGATCTGGAGAAGTATAACACATCACAGGAGGGACGACAGAGACTGATTGCAGCTGTGAAGAATTGCAGAAAGGCTCGGTAAGTCCAGATTTGATTATTAGTATAAATCAGTGTAGAGTATTAGTTTATTTCTGAAAACTATTCTTACTAAAACAAATCTTAAATCTTACTACACTGTTCCAGTCATTTATTAGAAACATTACATATTTTATGCTTGTTGGGCGATTGAAAATGTGTTATTTTTTTCCTTTTAACAAATAATTTTTTGGATAATTGATTTATTTCCTTGCCTTTAGCTACTGCTGTAGCAACCATTGTGGTCACAACAATATTTCCACAGTGATTGGGTTTTAGCTGTAACAATGAAATCCGTGAAGGGATTCACTGCTGAGTCTATTGCATCAAGCAATGAAGCATTTTATATGAATAAAGTAGTAAAAGTAAAGTAAAACCAGACTTATGATAAATAATTTATGCCATGCTTATTCCTGAATATTGTTTTCATGTTTGGTGCAAGAACAGTCACCACACAATACTCTAAGGAAAGGGTTTCCAAGCAGAAATGGCTTGCAAGCAAAAAAAAAAAAAAAAAACCCAAAACAAAACCCTTTCCTATTGGTGGGAAAATGCACCAAATTATTTTATTGCTGAGGAGGAGAGAGACGTTGTGGGGGTGATGTCAGTAAAGAAAAGATAGTTTGGGTTTTGAGAGATTTGTGACATTGTTTTTAAAGGGTATAGTTAGTGTGTATTGTAGTGTGTTTAGTGCAGGGGTGGCCAACTCCAGGCTTCGAGGGCCGGTGTCCTGCAGGTTTTAGATATTACCCTGGGTGAACACACCTGAATCACATTACCAGCCTCTGAAGAACTTCAAGACATGTTGAAGAGGTCATGTAGCCATTTGAATCAGCTATGTTGATTGGCTGAATTTTAATATAAATAGTTACAGTTTTATTTGTCACTTTCTAAATTTTCATATAGGTTTTTGGGTCTGAAAAAAAAGAACTTTTTCCTCAGAGATTTTATGTTTTTCTGTGTGATTTTGGTCCAACGTGTTTCCCCAAAGTTTGATTCTGTTCATCTGGACATAGCGTTTTCAGTCGGAGAAACGTTTCGTCACTCATCCAAGTGACTTCTTCAGTCTCAGCTGACTGCAGGTTTCCCCGAATATAAAAACAGCACATTTTCATAATGACTGAAATTGGCACCACTGAAGTAACAATGGGCTCGATTCAGAGATGGTCTTTCCTTTTCATGTAAATGGCCTCCTTGACTCCCCGTTCAAACCAGCATTTCTCTCTGTCCAGGATGTGTACATCCTCATTATTGAAAGAGTGTCCACTGGCCTGTAGGTGTAAATAGACTGCAGAGTGCTGGCCTGATGAGGTAGCTCTTCTGTTTTGTGCCATCTGCTTATTTACTGTATTTCAAAATGAAAAAGTCACTCATGAGGTGTAAAAAATTTACTCTGAACAAGGTAAGCTAAATAATTTTTAAGATGAAATATAAAGGAAAAATCAAAAGTATTCAATAACAACCAATTAAACCCTTGACCCCAGTGGGTTAAAGAGTTAGTGCTAGATGTGGGATCAGATCACACTGACTGACTGTGAACAGTGTGGAAGCCTGATTATTTTGTCTCATTTGTCTGCACATTAAAATAAAGAGAAAGATCATAAATATGTGGGTTTGACAGAGACTGAAGAGAATTAATGTTTCATATCAAACAATCAGATCAGTGGCAACACTGGTTTAAAGAGAAAGTGTCCAGTTGTTTTTAATCAAGTGCATGAAGTGTATTCTTAATAACAACATGTTTTCTAATATGTGTCAACACAGACTCCATGATGTTCGGCTCTCAGAGAATCACTGTTACACTGTGACCTTAGCTCTGAAGTCGAATCCCTCCCATCTGAGAGAGCTGCACCTGAGTTCAGTCAACCTGGAGGATTCAGCAGAGATACTGTTTGCTAGTCTGGGGCATCCAAACTGTAAACTGGAGACGCTCAGGTCAGTTAACTAAATCTTTTGTTATTTCTGAAGGTATTTCAACAGTTGAACTGTAAAGTGATCTTTTTATAACCCAACTCCAGTGGCATAAGACAGATTTTATTTATTTATTTTCTGTTTTTAATATTATACTTTATCTTCATCCATCCAGGACTTGGATTTCAGTGGGTGATTGTAGGAACTAAATATATAAACAACATATAATTTAATTAATTCCCACAAATCTAGCACTCATAATATTGGAAATTCCCACACACCATTACAGCAAGCTAATAATCTTTAGCCCACCATACACCAGTAAGTAACCAAGGTCAAATCTAGTCTGGTGTCTTAAGTTGGACAGCTGGAAATATGAAGGGGACAACATGTGTAGGACAAAGACCAGAGTTTAGAGCAGCCAACTAATAACCTACAGGTTGCTGATTTCAGAGTCTGTTCAGATGCTAAAATGTTTAAGATGAGTTTGCAGAAGAATATGAAGAAAAAAAAAACAATTGGACTAAACTCATACTAAAAGGATTATTTCCCATTGCACAAAGACAACAGAGGGACATCTTTTATATGTCTATTTGTAGTCCAAATGTGGCATCTCTTTTGAACATCATCTTTATACTGATAGGCTCTGTAGTCCCATGTTTCCAGAGGATGGGGCACAAGTTTTCTATAGGCTACCAATTATTTTTTCTGTAGATTTGTTTACACATTTGTATGCAACTCTGATTATCATCTGAGGCTGAGACAATCAAATGAAGTTATCTGGACCAGTATGCCACCTTTTAAAATTTGACTAGATCAAAACAGTTATGTGTGAAGGAATGCAGAGTGATCAGCTGACATTGCCAAGATGGCACAGGCTTTTGAAGATCAAACAAAAGTAATTAGCCGTACAGTGGATTTTGAGCAAAATGACCCCAGCTTCTCACAGTTTGCAAGATGTGCCTATTGACAAAAGCTGCCGAAGATCAGTTCCTACACAGTTCCACAAACTTATTGTACTTTCTGTCGCAACTTCTCTCAGTCCACCTATGATCACAACCACATTCAATTCCTCTTACAAAGCTCTTCACAATAAAACAGGTAAAAAAGAAGCATGTAAAATGCAAATGGGCTTTAAAAATGATTAAACATATTGGACTCATTTTAAAGGGCAAAAAGGGTGAAATTTTAAACACTTTAAGCATTATAATTTTACGTTTTGAAATAGTTAAATGTTTTTAATATTTCAGCACATTTTAATAAATGACAGTTTTAACCCAGTTGCAAACAAATAAGTTGATTAACTGAAATAAATAAATCAGTGAAAGGTAAAAAGGAAAATGTAAAATAACAGCAAAAAAACCCCCATCTATCTTCTGCTCATCTGGGGCTGAGTCGTGAGAGCAGCAACCTAAACAAAGAAGCCCAAATCTCCCTCACCCCGGCATCTCAGCTTCTCCAGGTGAACACTAAGGCATTCCCAGGCCAACCAACAGATATAATCTCTCTAGCATGTCCTGGGTCTGCCCCAAGGCCCCCTTCCAGTGTGACCGGCCTGGACCACCTGACGCAGGACAAGGATGGCTCCTGGGTGCCTCGTCAGATGCCCGACCCACCTCAACTGACTCCTTTCGATGTGGAAGAGCAGGTGCTCTACTTTGATCTCCTTCTGGATGGCCAAACCCCTTACTCCCTCACCATACATCTCTAAGGGAGAGTGTCACAGCTGGGGCAGCAGTCGTGTGGTGTGTGGGAAAAAACAACTCGAATACAGGCACTACTGAGATGACGGTTTATTGTAAATGGCAGAACACAAGGCGGGGATGACGAAACAGAACTAAGGATAATCTGTACTGGGAGAAACTACTAAATAGCAAACCTGGACACTAGGGAAGGAGAGCGGAGGTACATGAAGGAAGTGATGAGCAGGGAGAACACACGGTAGATTCGCAAACAGTTTACGGAGACGTTCACAGACAAACCATTAATTCAATTCAATTCAATTCAATTTTATTTATATAGCGCCAAATCACAACAAAAGTCGCCTCAAAACATGTATAACGAGCACATGAGTTCACACAACATAAATACTCACAGAGGAAATCACACGCAGGTGGGAGACACAGCTGGACCTGATTAACCTGAGGAGACAGGGGAAACACTAACACCAGGAACCAACAGAGGGAGCACCAAACCAGAATCCCAGAACCAGAAAATCTCAAAGACACAAATCATCCCAAAGCTAGAACATGAGTTCACAAATAATAATAATAAAAATTACAATAATAATATTCACAAACCAAAATCACTGAGTCCACAGACTTGGGGCCTTGACAGAGAGGCCAGCCACCCTTGGGACGGACGAAGCTCATTTCTGCCGCTGTACGGACCGGTACAGCATCCGCATCACTGCAGCCTCAGTACCAATCCATCTGTCGATCTCCCACTTCCTTCTCGCATCACTTGTGAACAATCAACTGAGATACTTAAACTCCTTCATTTCAGGCAGGAATACATCCCTGACCCAGAGTGTGCACTCCACCCTTTTACAGCTGAGGACCATGGCATTGATTGATTGATTGATTGATTGATTGATAATACTTTGTTCATCCCGAGGGAAATTGGGTTTAAGGCTGCCAGCCTTGCCAGCGCCATCTTACCCTTCCGACCATACATACATTACACAAACATCACATGGGGAAGACAGGTCAGAGAGGTATAACAATGGAAAATGCACAACATGAGGAAAGATGAGGAGAAAAAGGAACTCCCCCCAGACTGAGCTCCAACAGGGAGATCAGTTTGAGAACAGAAAAAAAACACCTCAGCCAATGAATCATCACATCTCACAACGTAGAAGACATATGTTTCGAAGGCGTTTGGAGGGGGTGGGGGGTGAGTGTAGGTCTCTACCAGTGTACATGCATATGTGTGCATGTGTGCGTGTGTGTTCCGTGTTCAACCAAGAGAAAGTGTACCTTCACCCAGTTAAGCAAAAGTCGACAATCTTCGATCAACGCAGGTGGCCTTGAATGAGGGGAAAGAGATTCACAACAAACAGTCTTATTATCTAAGGGAGAATTTTGATATTCCTGTCAGCTTTTGCCTTGAGCATCCAGATGGTAGTTGTTTTGGTTAGTGCGAACAAACTGCTTACTGATGTGCTGATCTGCATCCCCACTGCTTCTCACTCAACTGTGAACCGTTCCAGTGCGAGCTGGCAGCCATCACCTGATGAAGCCAATAGAACAACATCATTGGCAAAAAGCAGAGATGAAATTCTAAGACCACCCTCAATTCCAAGTTTTCCACCACTTGGCTATGCCTAGGAATTCTGTCCATAAAAATTATGAACAGAACCGATGACAAAGGGCAGCCCTGGTAGAGTCCATCACCCACTGGAAACAAATCCAACTTATTGCCGGCTATATGGACCAAACTCTTGCAATGGTTGTGTAAGGATTGAATGCCTCGTAGCAATGGGTCAAACACCCCATACTCCCAAAGCACCTCCCACAGGACACTCCAAGGGACACAGTCGATTGCCTTCTCCATGTCTACAAAGAACATGTAGACTGGTTGGGCAAATTCCCATGCACCCTCAAGTATCCTCGAGAGGATAAAGAGCTGGTCTAGTGTTCGATGGCCAGGGTCTTCCTATAGTGGGAACAGATGGGAACCCTGTCTGCTAGAGCTGGGCGATATGACCCAAAATTCATATCTCGATATTTTTTAGCTGGATGGCGATATACGATATATATCTCGATATTTATTTTCTTTAAGCCATAAGGTAAGAACAAAAAGAGAGTTTAGTCAAAGCTGTGTCCTAGATGTCACACAGGCACTTTTATTAACATACAGCGTAGATGTACATGAAGAATTTACTCTAATAAATTATCAGCGTTTATTAAATAATAATGCTCCATAAATAAAAGAACACAATGTTGTTTTTGTGCATAACAAAAAGCTCACAATTGTGCAGTCAAAATGTAAACTAAAAGATGCTGAGCATAATAACAAAGAGACAGATTTCACAGCTGCTCCCAAGTTCTACTGCATGACTGACAGCCTGCAATTTGAAATCCTCTTAACCGTGTCTCTGCACAGGTGCCATTTATGGTCCTTATACACACACAATACGGTAATATTACGTTGAAGCACAGTACGTATCACTCCGCGAGGCTCCACTACGGTAGCCGTAATGCTCCGACAATCTATCAAGCGGTGCAGCTCCGTAGCTCACCAAAGTCGTACTGAAACATTTTTTGACAGATTGCTGAGCGCCGTCTAGCACATGAAAAACTGTTCGCGGTCATCAAGCACAACCAGAATTCATACATAATGCGCGCGGTCAACTTTTGAGAGAATGAAAGGATTTCAGGCCGTGCATGGCGTTAGCGTGGTTAGCTCGTTAGCGCGGTTAGCTCGTTAGCGCGGTTAGCTCTCTAACACATTGACGCCGTCCAGCCCCAAGCATGGGGCAATCCGCGGTAACACGGAGATTTGCCGTGTTCATCTTGTCGTTGTCTGCAGGTGAAGCTTTGGGGGAGGAGGGGGAGTTGTTCACTGAAGGAGAGACGAGGCCCAGTAACGCAGCGTAGAGACAAAAATGGACGGAAGAGAGGCAAACTTACGGCTCCACAAGTATAGTTATAACGTAACATAGACTATGTCGATATAAACGATATTGTCACATCTTATATCTCGTATGAAAATATATCGATATTTTTAAAAAACTCGATATATCGCCCAGCACTACTGTCTGCCAATCCAGAAATACCGCCCCTAATCTTCATGCAACAAGAGGCATGTCAACTAAGACAGCCCTACAACATCCAGGGCCTTCAGAAACTCAGGGCAAAATTCATCCACCCCAGGGGCACTGTCACAAAGGAGTTGTTTAACTGCCAAAAAACCCCAACAAAAAATAAATAAATCAGTAGGCTAATACATAATAAATAGTGTTTGTTTATAAATCTGTATTCATATGCATCATGTTGATAACAACAATGTTGATATTTGTCTTGATGCATGCTTATTCATCCAGGTAAAGAAATCCCCCAAAAATGATTCTGTTCATCTGGACATAGTGTTTTTTAAGTGGGAGAAATGTTTTGTTGTGACTTCCAAGTCCTTCTTCAGTCTCAGCTGACTGCAGATTTCACACTGCAGGTTGCGCACTAACAATGGACTGTGAGGTCAGGTTCATACTCATTAATATGCAAATTGCCATAACCATTGATGAGTGACTATTGATCAAAGGCCATGACAGAGAAAAACATCCTTGCAAAAAGGGTTGAACTTTGCTTTGACACAGAGAGAAATCCCCCTAGTGGAACTGATCACAGCCACAGAATCGGCAATTTGAAACAGCAACATTTCAGATGTGGAATCAGCACAACTGCGGATGAAAGATTTGGGCAATCGCAGCAATGCAAAGGTTTCTGTAAACCAGAAAGACTAACATGAGAAAATGTTGTCATTGCTCAGTGACAAAAATACTTAGGATAGATTGTCTGAAGCCGATAAAATAACACAGTGCTATTGACTGTACTCATACCACAGGGTATAACCAGGGGGAATCTGGGTATAGCTCATACAGACTTCCAAGTCTGTATGGATTACCTAAGATACATAAACAGGTTGTACCTTTAAGACCAACTGTCTTGTATGATCAACTCTCTCACCTATAATATCTCTAAGTTTCTGGCTTCACTGAAGTAGATGAGGCAGTTTGTAAGAGAGTACAAGACCCAAATCTTAGCAACAGGACCACTCTCAGCACTGACCAAGTGTGTTTGCTCTCAGAACTGTGTCTTCATTCCACATATTTCACATACAAGGGTTAGTACTAAAGGCAGAAAGATGGGATGATCCATGGGTTCCCCAGTTTCACCCACTGTGGCCAACTTGTACATTGAAGAAGAAAGCTCCGTTATCATACCCTGGAACACCACCAATAATGCATGAAAGCATAAGATTGCATTACCAATGATTTTATCTACATGTTCTTTTCTTTATTCAGATTTGAGAAGTGCACTTTGTCAGAGATTAGCTGTGCTGCTCTGGTTAGTGCTCTGAAGTCCAACCCGCCCTATCTGAAACGTGTGGATCTAATAAGAGACAACCTGCAAGATTCAGGAATAAAACAGCTGTGTGACTACCTGGAGAGTCCATACTGTAAACTGGAGACTGAAAGGTCAGTTCACTTACTTAGGAACAAAAATACTTCTTTAGTGTCTCTTTATCAGCGTCACTTCACAAAAATTTCTCTTTATTGATACTGGGTCAGCAGAACAAACAGTCACATATACAAAGAGACTAAGAATGTGTGTAGAAGACTGACACGGTGATGATCCGTCTCATCAAACTCAAACTTTATT
>CAKLIZ010001131.1:11220-50861 GCA_922035795.1 Oreochromis mossambicus
AGTACATATTCTCATCAAAAAACAAAATCCCAAATAACATAAATACACAATGATGCCAGTATTTCACAATTACAGCTATCATAATTAGTCCGACCTTAACTACTTTAGCCAGATACGTCACTGACCTGTATATGAAAGGTAGTTGGCCCATTTATCATTATAGTCGTCCAGTCTACTTAGCAGCCTATATGACAATCTTTCGTAAGCTGGCACTTTTGATTGATTTTTTTGATTTCCTCCAGAATATCGCAGCTTAAAGGGAACTTTGCGGATGAGCCAAATGTATTAACCATCAAATGTCTTAGTTGCAGGTATTTCCAAAATTCCTGCCAAGGTAGATGAAATTCTTCTGCAAGTTTTTCAAATGATTTAAATGTACTGTTTTCGTAAAGATCCCCCAGCACTGTTATACCTCTCTGAAACCAGAGCTTCCAAAAGAAGGGTAACTTGGCGATAGAAAGTTTAGGATTATACCAAATACCAGCAGATTAGTTGAGATGTGGGTCAAATTTGAATAATCTGGACATTCTTTTCCATACTTCTTTTAAATGAGAAAATACCGGATGTGATTGGATATCAGGGGACAGATTAGTTGATAAGCTATATAATGGTGTAAATGGCGAGCATGCAGTACTTTCAATGGAGAACCAAGGAGGCGCTTACTCAGGGGGTAAAAACCAATGTGCCAAATACCTAAGAGAAAAAGCATAATGATATAAAAGTAGATTGGACATCCGTAACACACCTCTGTCTACTGGTTTCTGCAATTTTCTCAAATTCAGTCTAGGCTTTTTATTACTTCATATAAATGCTTTGCAAAGCTGGTCAAATTGTTTGATATATTTCAAAGGAACATGAATTGGTAGAGCCTGCAACAAATAACTGAACTTAGGTGTACATACCATTTTTAATATGTTTACCAGATACATCTGAGACCAACAATCAACATTAATTCTCATATCGCTAAGTAAAGGTTCAAAATTTATCTTTATCAGGTTTGACAGGTGAGGCGGGAAGGTAATGCCTAGATACTTAATGCCCTTCTGAGCCCAGGAAAACATACCGGTTTGAACATGAAAGTTATTTGTAGTTGTGGTTGCTCGTTTTCCTTTTGTTTTGCTTTGTTTATTTGTCTCTTTTTAATTCTATGTTGTAGTACTTTTTCAACATGTTCAAAATAAAGATTCAATCAATCAATCAATCAAAAAGTGACCTAGGACAATAACTAGTTAGCGGAAGGGCCTCTGACTTGGTCCAATTCACCTTGTAACCAGAAATAGCTGAGAACGTATTTATTATTACCTGCAAGGACTTTAAAGACTTTTCTGGGTCTGATATAAAAAGCAAAATGTCATCGGCATACAACAGCAGTGTATGACAGTCTCTCCCTATACTAACACCCGGATAATTGGGCTCCCTACGAATAGCCACTGCCAGCAGATCAAGGGCCAGAGCAAAAGGGAGTGGGGAGAGGGGATCCCCCTGCCTGGTTCCTCTACCTAGTTCAAAAGAAGGCCCTATTATTCCATTTGTAAGTACTGAGTCCTTGGGGTGTACATATATAATCCGAATCCAGTTAATAAAGCTTTTAGTAAAACCGAAACACTCCAAAATGGCATATAGATATCTCCACTCGACTCTGTCGAATGCCTTTTCGTCATCCAACGAAATCGCAGCTATGGGAGAATGACTGTCCTGAACCGCCCACTTAATGTCAATTAACCTTCTAATATTATCAGCGGAGGAGCATGAACTTATGAAACCAACTTGATCTACATGTACAAGAGAAGTTATTACCTGGTTTAATCGATTAGCCAGAATTTTAGATTGAATCTTACTATCATAGGAGGTAAGGCTTATCGGTCGGTAGCTTTTACAGTCGGTGGGGTCCTTATCCTTCTTCAGGATAAGTGTAATAATGGCTTCAGATAGTGAAGGTGGGAGCCCACCCTTTTGAAAAGATTCGTTATAAGTGTTTAAAAGCAGTGGCGCTAGATCTTCTGGAAAGGATTTATAAAATTCCGTATAGCCATCCAGGCCTGGTGCTTTATCAGAGGGCAGGTGTTTAATGACTCCCACTATCTCTTCGACAGTGATGGGAGTGTCCAAATATTTCAGTTGATCCGCTGTCACCCTAGGAAGATTTAAAGATTACAAAAATTTCTTTATATCGTTCTCTGAAATGTTTGATTCCGAGCTATAAAGATCTTTATAAAAGTTACTAAATATCGTATTGATTTCTTTAGGTTTAAAGAAAAGACGTCCATTATTGTCTTTGACAGCTGGGATCATAGCCATAGCCTCTCTCTGCTTATAGAAAAAGTTTTTAAAAACCTTTAAATAGACTGCAGTTGTATCAGACGAGTGCTTGTGGCCAGTCATATCAATCAGTGATGGCCCATCACACACAGCAGACGTGAGGAGTATTGCGTGAAGGCCCTTTCACTTAAAACATACAAAAAACCAATACAACACAAACTCTTGTAGAACATACAAAGTCAGAGAGATACATGTTTTGAAGTTACATGGAGCATGCACATCCAGTACACGTATAGCAGATGAAGAAAATAAAAAGGACCTACAGGCAGAGCACAGCACAAACTTTGGGCCATTCACTCCAGATAGCAGTGAGCGCAGGGCATGCTGCGTCCTATGCAAATGAGCTTGAAAATGCCTTGTAGCATAATTGAAGCTACAAGGTATAGCTGAAGCCTGTATTTACAGTATTTTATTTGAATATTTTTTTTCTTTTTTGCTTGTTTTTTAAAGGAAGCGCCCATTTGATTTCTGTTATCATTTACTGTATTTTTTTTAATTGTTTTAGGTGACGTATTGATTAAACCGAATACCAACATTTTACTCCATTTTTATTATAAGACTATGAACATAGAATATGAACACAGTCCTCTGACCTCTGTGGATACGATCAAGGCTAATAATTATGCTAGAGCTCCATGCCAGCGCCATACTATCCATGAAGGGACTAGCCAGGAGCTAGCAAGAAACCATAATAACTTGGCTATTCTTTCATTTTGTAGCACATTCAACAATATTCACATCATTTAAAAAGTTGTTACAGAAAAATTAATGCCTGTTCAGATCCCTGTTGGCATCCATTTCATGGGGGCTATGGTTATGTGCTGGAAATGTTATTTCTCAGACATTCATAATAGCAAGCTGCTCACTTCTTACTGGACCTACATCTTCCACAAGTTACACAGAGACGCTGGCTGATCAGTAATAGCAGTTTAACACAAAAATGTATTTATTAAAATACAAAATCCTGTTAGTGGCTGCACTTATAGTGACTTTTAATATTGTTTGCTTAATATGAGTTCCTTTTCTGCATCTTTTCTCACTTTTATAATACAAAGATTTAACATTTCATTTCATGTTTCATGCTCTTGTTGGTCCTGTCATTCCTGCAGATTGACTTCTACTTTGCTTTAGATGCGGTACTGTGGTGAGTATTATTCAGATCTTTCAGCTGGATTAATTATATATGTCAGTTTTATCTCTAGAAAATTAAAGGTAATCTTAAGATATCTTTGTAATTATAAACGTTATTACACGGTTTAATATGTAATGAATCCCTTGCAATCATGTGCATACCAGTGGAGGTTTTTTCTACTTAAAGCTATTGTAGACTAGTTTGCTTTGATTGATCTATGCAAGATTTCACTATTTGGTGAATATAACTCAAATGACTTCATTCTTTTCATCAAACCTATTTGATTTATTTCTTCAACAAGTTTATTAGCTGTCTCACATAGACATGAATAGTCCCCCCCCATTATAAATATCGTAAAAATGACCATGTCCTTTAAATGAAATGAAGTGTATCCAGCAATGTTTTTAAGACAAACCTTTTTCAATCTTTTAAAAAGGTTGAGACACACGGTGATGCCTGCAGAGTGATCCTTGAAGTCAAACACTGACTCTACCCAGAACTTCCTGAATCTGTCGCAGAACGTACAACGACACACAAAGACAGTGTGGCCTTGAATGTGAATGGTTGTCTGATTGTGTTAGTCCTGCAACAGGCTGCCGATCTATCCGGGATGTGCCCTGCCTTTCACCCGAAAGCAGCTTGGATAGGATGCTATGAGACCTCCAATGCTGCTGGGACCTTCAATACTGCCGAATTTTTTTTGTATTCTTCCCCAAATCAGTGCCTTGTTGCCTGTCTACAATTACTTGTACTTCATGGCTTGGTTTGTGCTGTGACATGTACTGTCAACTATAGGACCCTATGAAGTTAAGATAAATAAATCACACCATGTCTAATAACCTAAATTTACCACAGGTGGATTCCAAGTTGTAGGAACATCTGGGAGATGATCACTAGAAACAGAGTGCACCTGAGCTCAATTTAGAGTGTCATGGTAAAGGTTGTGAATACTTCAATACTTTAGTATATGTTTTATTTTAGCAATATATACAATACACACACACACACACGTGTGTGCAAGAATTTCAAGTACATTTTTGCTTGAACATTCCTTTTGCATGAATTTTGTCTCTTTGTCATTTTAGGGTATTGTGTGTAGAATTTTGAGGTGAAAAATGAATTTAATTCATTTTGGAATAACGCTGTAACATGAGAAAATGTGGAACAACTGAAGCACTGTAACTACTTTCTAGATGCTCTGTGTGTTCTTTTTTGTTACCTTACTGATTTTCAATTGTATAAATTGATACTGTAGATGTGTTTAGTAAAAGCATAAGAATGTACAGAAACAATTTGTTATTTGTCACAGAAGTCATCCTGTAGACCAACAAATATTTGTCTAATTTGAGATTACCAAGACAAATACAGGTAAAAGTCATGTTCATTTAATATAACAATTTGCGCGTTTTTTGTGGTTATTTCAAGGAAAACTCAAGCTGATAAAATATAACTTTATTTCATGTAACCAATGTAATTTTTTTCATGTTAATCCAACAGATTATGTTTTCAATGTGTACACATGCACACACAAACTCTTTGTTTCAGTGGAACAAAAGAAAATCCATCACCAGATCTTTTTACAATAAGGCATTTAGGACTCTCAGCAGATTAGAGATTATTTCCGCTCTGTACTTAATTGAAATCAACAAAGGACACAGACTTGATGTTAAATATCTCTGTGCAAGTCTCCAAACTTAAACATTTTGTTTAAGTTCTTTTCTCTATGAATGGTAAACAGGATGGTGTGTGCTGAGAGTGGATGAGCTGTGTCTTGATGATTCAGACAACACAGGTTTAGATAGCAGCAGTTTATGTTTAGATTCTCTGCCTAAGACATGTTACTGAGAGGTTGAGTGCTTTATCCAGCAGAGACTGAAAGATGAATGAAAATAAGAGCAGATGACTGTCAGTGCTGCAGTGAACTGCTCTGAGAACAGCTCTACAGTCACAGAGTGTAGAGTCCACTATCACCCCTGTGTGTCACTCAGGATCTGACAGAGTGATCATCAGTGTATCTGGACTGCTCTGCTGCTGCTCAGTCCTTCTACACACTCTCTGTAGAAACACTGAGGCTGTGTCCCAATTCAGGGTATGCACGCTTGAAGTACGCATTTCAAGTGCTAGTACGTCACCGCCACGCGACGACGGCTGTCCCAATTCAAAGTGCACTTCAAATGCATACTCCAAATGCGCCGTCGATTTCCCCAAATATCAAGCGTGGTCCGGTGCACGCTTCGTGGTCTCATATATCCCACAATCCATAGCGTGGCGGTGGGTGTGGATAATTTTGCCGCAAAGTACGGCAGAAGGGAGCAGCAGAAGAGTGAACTGTCAAAACTAAGTACTGAAT
The DNA here is from genome assembly GCA_922035795.1 of Oreochromis mossambicus. Taxonomy (NCBI): domain Eukaryota; kingdom Metazoa; phylum Chordata; class Actinopteri; order Cichliformes; family Cichlidae; genus Oreochromis; species Oreochromis mossambicus. Next base: position 17,022 of record CAKLIZ010001131.1, read on the forward strand.
ATTACGTCACTTATTTATGTGCGAATGTTTAAGAACATTAAAACATTACTGTTGTCCACATGTCGGCAAAGTTATGTGACAGTGATGTTTGTACTTTCAGCGTCAGCTTGGTTTTAAAACCTTTACTTCTAAATATATATATATAGCTGACCTTAATCTTACAGAGAATGTGATGATTTTATGGATAATTAAAGTCAGTCATATATCCACAAACACAACAAGCTGAAAGTCAGTGATGCTGCTCGGTTTGCAGTCCTGAATATCACGGCACAAGCAGGATTCACTGCACTGTTAATGTTAGCTATGTTATATTGCTGCCTCTGTTCGGTGGTGTCGAGCCAAACGGACTTTAACGTGTGTTTGAACGAGCTGACGGTTCACTCGTTAAGCTGAAAGAAAGATGCTTTAATCACAGGAGTCACACATGTGTCCACTGGACCATCTGGGAACTCTTCTTGTTTAGCACTTGTAATAACACAAACACTAAATCCTCCTTCTCTTGTGCTGTTTTGTAGCAGTGTATACACCTGAGACTGTCACCTGTCTGTCTGTCCTGCACTCTCTCTCTGTTTCTTTCTCTCTGATTGTGGAATAAAAGTATGAACATGTATTTATGAGTTACACTTGTGTTTGAATCCTGCAGCTTATCACACATTTGATTTCCATGTGTGACAACTGCAAGTGTCCAGAGTGAGGACAGACTGAGGGACCCACTGCTGCACATCATCTGTGAGGCTTTGCACCCCTGATGATCCACCAGGACAAACTCAGCAGTGTGTGAGGAAGAGGAGGAGGAAGAGCCAGCAGCAGCTGACAGATGGAGAGAATAGACAGACTGTTCCCTGTTTGTGAAGCACTGCTAGGAAAGTTTAACATAACTAATTATCTGTCCTGAATCAGTCTTATTAGGTAATGTTCACATAATGTTATCATCCCAGTGTTTTCAGTGTGGGAGAAAGTACTCAGGGCCTTCAAGTTACACACTATGAAAGGCAGCAACAAGTTTAATATTCAGAAACCTAAAGTATGTATCAGCAGCAGAATGGAGCTAAAAATAAATGTTTGTTTCAGTTCTATGAAGCTTTGAGTATTTTGGATTAGTAGCACTGCTGTGTTTGTTGCATCATATTGCTGTAATTGTTTATATGCTTTATATATTCTGAGGTAAGTTGATCTATAGTGTTACATCATATTCTATAAGGATGTTATGTGTTTGTATAGTTTCTGCCCAGTTTGACCCATTTAGCAGAAGTCAGCCTGTTTAAGGCTCTGATATCTATTCTGTGTGACTTAAAGCAGTTATGACATGGTCTGATTTTCTCACCCAATAAATATATATATACTTATATATATATATATATATATATATAAAATAATCTGACAATACATATAATATTGTCCATATTATATTGTGGCGAGCTCAGGAAACGGAGGAGACGGAGGTTTCTTCGGGAGCACCCGTTTATTTAGCTCTTGGGGAGCAACACTGGCGCGAGCCCTCTGCTCAGCGCGGCAACCACAACAACACACACAAAATGGCGCCCTCTCACCGGAAAAACACACACAGAGGGAGCGTCACCTGTTACCATGACAACATAACAACAAACAGAACTGTAACAGAACATAAATGTCCATAACATCCCCCGAACAGCCCTGGGCCGCTACATAGCCCCCACCTAAGGGGTCAGTCGTCCCCGACAACCCCGTTACCCCACACAAAGTCCTGCAACTGTCCATGTGTCTTCCTTCGGCGCGCAGGCTGATCTCGACCAGCAGGGGAAGAGTCACTTGGATGAGAACCTGGGGTGCCACCAGCATCCCCTGACCCGGCGGCTGCTGGAGTGGGCGGGCGGTATGGCGAGAGCCTGTCCTGGTGCCACACCGCCACACGCCCTGGGCCCGGCATGTGGATCTGGTACACCGCTTCTGTTAGCCGCCCCACGACTTTCGCCGGCCCTTGCCAGTGACCGCACAGCCTGGGGGACACCCCTCTCTTGCGAGCCGGGCAGTACACCCAAACCTTGTCGCCAGGCACGAAAGCTCCCCCTCCGCACCTGGTGTCGCAGGCTCTTTTCTGTCGTACTCCGGCACTGACCTGGGCCAGGCGCTGCTCCCTCAGCCTCCTGTAGCAGTCTCTGGCCACCAACACGCGCCGGTTCTCTCCCTCCGGGACGGGGAAAGGGCCTAGGACGTCTCCTCCCGCTCTCTCCATCGGGGCCCCCACCCGATGCTGCTGTCGGGGGGCAGTGAAGCATTGAGTGGAGCCCTTCCGTGCCGTACAGGTGTCACAGCAGTGCACATGACGTTCCACATCCCGTCGACAGCCAGGCCAGTAGAACCGTCCCCTGAGACGGCGGAGAGTTTTAGCATTTCCATAGTGGCCGGCCCCCACCGAGCCGTGGACGAGATCGAGCACCTGCGACCGCAGCGACCGAGGCACCAACAACTGCAGGAGATCTCTGCCCTGCCCGGGGGCCCGCCATCTCCGGTACAGGAGGCCGTCGTGGGTCTCCAGGTTGTTGTACTGGGAGTAGTAGGCCTTCACTTCGGGCCCCTGTCCTGACACCCCTGTCCAGCCTGGGCGTCGTGCTGCCTCCAGCCAGGCCCCCACCTGAACCAACGTCGCATCAGCCTCCTGCTCCTGCTTCAGCTGCTGCATGGTCAACGAGAGCCATCCCCCTCCGCCGGCTGTGGCCCGAGCAGTAGCCACGCCCCGTGCCTCCTGGGCCAGCTCCCCCCGCCGTTTCGAGAGGGGCAGCTGGCGTTGGCGCCGACAGACGGGTTGAGCAGAGCCGGTGTCGATGGTGTGCTGAACCAGCCGAGTCCGCCTGCAGTCTCCGGTTCCCTGCTTTTGACCGCACTGGAGGGCCAGAGTCTCTGTACCAAGAGTGATAGCCAGCTTCGCGGTGTCAACGCAGGCCCCCCAGCGGGTCAGCAGATCAAGGCCGATGATGCACTGTTCTTGGATGTCAGCAAGCCAGAAGTCGTGCACCAGCTCCAGATCCTTCACTCGGATCCGCAACGGTTTCTTCCCCAGCATGTCAGTTCTCTCCCCCGTCACTGTCATCAGCTGGGTGTCGGTGGGTGACCAACCCATCACAAGCGGCCCGGATGCTCCAGGAAACACACCAGGTCGTATTAGGGAAATGGTGGACCCCGTGTCCACCAGGGCCTGGCAGGGCTGGTCCTCAACACGGCAGCTCAGGTAAAGTCCCTTGAGGTGCCCGACTAGGCCCGCCACCGTGCATCGTTCTTGGAGGGGGGCAGGACGCTGGAGCGGTGGTCCCCTCGCTGTGACGCTCCCCCTCTCATCCCCCTGAGGCCACATAGTTCTGGCCTTCGGGGCGGGCGCCAGGCAGTCGCGTGCCACGTGGCCAGGCTCATCACACCGGTAACAGCGGTCGGTCGGTCGACGGGGACGCCTCCAGGGCGCCGAGGGCTGCAGCTGGCATACCTCCGGGACCTCCCCCTCCCCGTCATAGTCTGCGGCTCTGATCTGAGGGTAGTTTGGGGGGCGCACCTGCTGGTTAGGTGGTGAGGTGAGCACCAGCTCGGCCCTTTCAGCCTCAAAGAGCGCCTCACGGAGAGTTTGAGGCATGGCCAGGCGGACGTGTTGGCGTAGTCGCTCTGGGAAAAGTCCTCGCAGGAAAGCATGCAGGCTAAGCTCCTCACGGGCTGCTGCTGGGAACTCTGGGTAGCCACGACGAGCATACAGCAACACATCCGCTGCAAAAGTGCCCAGGCTCTCCCCCGGCCTACGGCTCCGGTTGGTCAGCTGCTCCCTGCTCTGATCAGTGGAGTGCCGCTGCCCGAATCGCCTCTCGAGTGCTATGGTGAGGGCCTGGAGCTCACGCTGCTCTGACGCGGCTAGGTCAAGGAGTACCTGTAGTGCATCTCCTTCCAATGCTAGCGCTAGGTGTGTAGCAGCCTCGCCGTCACTCCAGCCATTATGTCTCGCGGCTAGCCGTACTTGTGAGAGGTAGGGCTCTAGCGGGGTTAGCCCGTTATATTTCGGTACCTTAGCTGGCGTTGCAGGAGTCACTGCTCGCTGTCGGGGGCCCGGTGTGTCGGCCGACGGAGGCAGCCCATGAAGCATTGCCCTAGCGTCGGTCGCGGCGGGCCGCCGCCGCGGTGCGCTCGCGCCATCGGGACCCGTCGGGGCACTTACATGGCCGCTAGCTTCCTCTCTCTTTAATCGCCGGCTTCCCAAGCAGCGAATACTCTCCTCGACGGCTTGCTCTAGCCTCTGAGTGTCTCTCTCCATTCCGGCGAGGGTGAGCTATCCCACTTCTGACACCAATGTGGCGAGCTCAGGAAACGGAGGAGACGGAGGTTTCTTCGGGAGCACCCGTTTATTTAGCTCTTGGGGAGCAACACTGGCGCGAGCCCTCTGCTCAGCGCGGCAACCACAACAACACACACAAAATGGCGCCCTCTCACCGGAAAAACACACACAGAGGGAGCGTCACCTGTTACCATGACAACATAACAACAAACAGAACTGTAACAGAACATAAATGTCCATAACATCCCCCGAACAGCCCTGGGCCGCTACAATATTAACATTACCACAGTGAGATGACTTTAGTCTCATGAACAACATTAACTAACTATTATTTACTAACTAATCTTGAAATGACTGTTCAGTACAGAAATGAAGCCCAACAATCATGTTTTACAGTCCTGTGGTCTCAGCCTCAGATACTCAACTAATCAAAGTGATGTCATGACAAAAATGAATGACCAATAAAAAAAAAAAATTCTCCTTCATTTCTGTCACTCGCGGTTAGTATCATGGTTGCTAGGCAACCTGAACAGCGCGACGAAGGCTAGACCGTCCCATTTCACAAGCCTCTCACTTCCGCACTTCCCGTACTTGTAGTACGCACCGTACGTAGTACGCGTGCATACCCTGAATTGGGACACAGCCTGAGACTCCTCCACACTCACCTCCTTTACCTCCATTTTTACTAAATCAGTGGTTCTCATACTGTGGTACACATACCACCAGTGGTACTTGGGCTCTTTCTGGTGGTACGTGGGAAATCTGCCTTTTTTTTTTTTAGATTAAATAAAATACCATTGTGGAGGTATGCAAAAATGACACGAGAGTTCCCGAACCTCTTCTGGGAGCCGGTGTCAACCAGAAAATGTCTCCCCCGAGCATGAGTCCTCTGTGATGAGCAGCCTTTCCTTATCACCAGCAGTTGCGGCAGCGCATGAAGATGGTACATGATGGTATTTTGTGTAGTTGTCTGAAACACGACAATGAGCAAACTGAGCTTCGACGTAGACAAAAAATCCGGCAGCTTAACCACCATAGCAAAAATTAAAACGTACAGCTCTGCAAACACTTCCGACATAAATGAAGACAGAAAACTAAACAGGAGTGGCGTCACTCCTGTTATATACCAGCTGGTATATAATGATGTGCTGCGTGGTGGCTAGCTACACAGCTATGGTTAGCATAATATAAACACAATGAAGCTGGAAGATGAACACTCACTTTTTTCCACTTGATAGAAGATAACGTGAGGGTTCCCGATGGTTAGGGACAAATGTGTTTATAAATAAATTGATTGATTGATTGATTGATTGATTGATCTTTTTTTTTTCAATTTGTTATTCTGAAGCCAGAGATTATTTCAATGCATGATGCAGCAACATTTGCAGTCATGTAAAGAGGACAAAGAATGCTTCAATATCTGTGAAGCAGTGTAAAAGCTGTGGTTGCCACTGTGTTGTTTTGTGTTGCAGCACCACCCCATGGAATGATGAGAAACTTCAGTTCATGCTCACTGAAACTCCAAAAGACCTTTAGTTCACAAAAGGATTAAATAAAACATATTTGTGTGGTTAAAGTCAGAGCTTTCTTATTGCCTAATTGCAGTGTTCGGGAGTAACGGAATACATGTACCGCCGTTACGTATTTAAAATACAAAATATGAGTAACTGTATTCCATTACAGTTACCATTTAAAAAAGTGGTATTCAGAATACAGTTACTTTGTTGAAATAAAGGGATTACACAGCGGTCTTTTCCTGTTTCATATGTGAGGCTATGCTCTCTCTATTTTTGGTAATTCCACGCCGGTGGAAACCCAAACAAAACACGCATTAAGAGGCTCAAATGCCTGTGTGTCAATCTCGCGGCCCATGTCACCTCTACTTGCGGCCCGCATAATGACGTGAAGAAATATTTTTTAAAATTATTTAATATCAAGGCAATAGGCAGAGTGTTACAGGCTACACTGCCCATGGGAATGCAGCTTCATGGGCAGTGTAGCCCAGTTGTAAGTAAGCTATTAAGACTCGACTCTACACTGTGTTCGTGTTTTCCTCCGAAACAATAAGTTCCGTTGGAGCAGCCATTCAACACCTCTCTCTGTCTCTCGTTAGCAAAGTCGACCCAGACAATAAAGTAAAGCTAGTTCAAAGTAGCTAGGTCCCTTTGCTGTGGTTCGGAGCTGCGGACCTGTTTTATATACGTGCAAAATAGTTTTCTATACGAGATCGCTGCAAAAAGTGCAGCCTTACCTAATGTCCCCAGTACTGTTACTCATTTTATATTAAGATTTAAAACCTAGTTGGTATTGGTATGGCGAGTAACCTTCAGTAATAGTAATAAATCACACGCATGATAATATATTAAGTAATCCAAAGTATTCAGAATACGTTACTCTCATTGAGTAACGTAACAGAATAGGCTACAAAAATACATTTTGGGGCATGTATTCTGTAATCTGTAGTGGGATACATTTTAAAAGTAACCTTCCGAACACTGCCTAATTGTGTTGGACTCAAACGTTTCTTGAAAGTACCAATAGCCTCTTATCGTTGGGAAGCAGATCAAGAGAAGATATAAGCACGAAGATAAGTGTTTGTCCCACATAACACATTTATTAAAACAAAACAAAAAAAGCTAAACAAACAAACATATAAACAAATAAACCCTTTGCATATGTTCAGAAAGACTGAAACTAGTCAGCATGTGGCTAAAATGCAACCTGTCCCTAGCTCTTAGTGATGATCTGATGAAAATTAAAAGGTTTTACTGTTGCAGCTCCTTTGCTGTAACTTCCAGTTTTACCAGTAGGAGGCATTATTTAAATTGATCCCATTTCAAGCTTCAAGGAGAGCAGTGAAGACGTAGACACACAGATTGTAGTCGATTTTGCAAAAAAGAAGAAGGATTACAATGCAGCCTATTTGAAGACATAGTGTGATTATTTACAATGACATATTTTGCGTTTAAATGTGGGATTTTTTTTCATAATTTAACTGGCCTGCAGTGGCGTGTCTAGAAAATTTTTGTTGGGGGGGCCAGGTAGGGGCACAGATTTGGAGAAGGGTGGCAGATGTAATTGGCAGATAATGTTAAAAAAAAAAAAAATCTACCAACCGTTAACCATCATTCAATAACCCTGTAAACCTAATAACTGAATTTGCTTTTGACTCTTATTAGAATGAGGTTTTAACCACTACGGTGCAACGTTTTTAGATACTGTGTTGATGAAGTACAAGAGATACAATCAGTGCTTTGTCAGTGTTTACTCAGCATTCAAGGACAGCAATATTTGCATAGTATTTTTACTGACATATAGGGCACATATGTTTTGGGCAAAAACATTTTTGAATGTTTCACTCTCCGTGAATCGCTACCTTATCGTGGTGGAGGGGTTTGTGTGTCACAGGGATCCCAGGGGCTATGTTGTCTGGGGGCTTTTGCCCCCTGGTAGGGTCTCCCATGGCAAATTGGTCCTGGGTGAGGGACCAGACAAAGAGCGATTCAGAAGACCCGTATGAAAAGAACATCGAGGGAACAGTTTACCCTGCCCGGGATAGGGTTACCGGGGCCCCGCCCTGGAGCCAGGCCCGGGGAGGGTGCCCGAGGGCGAGCGTCTGGTGGCCGGGCCTTAGTCCATGGGGCCCGGCCGGGCACAGCCCGAAGAGGAGACATGGGCCCATCCTCCCGCAGGCCCACCACCCGCAGGAGGCGCCATAGGGGTCGGGTGCAATGTGTGTCGGGCGGCGGCCAGGAGTGGAGGCCCTGGCGGACCGATCCCCGGCTGCCAAGACTGGCAATAGGGACATGGAATGTCACCTCTCTGGTGGGGAAGGAGCCTGAGTTAGTGCGTGAGGTTGAGAAGTACCGGCTAGATATAGTCGGGCTCACCTCTACGCATGGCTTGGGCTCTGGAACTAGTCTCCTGGAGAGGGGCTGGACTCTGTCTCAGTCTGGAGTTGCCCCTGGTGAGAGGCGGCGGGCTGGGGTGGGTATTCTAATATCCCCCCGGCTTGCTGCCGGTACGTTGGGGTTTTTCCCGGTGGATGAGAGGGTTTGTTCCCTGCGCCTCAGGGTCGGGGAACGGGTCCTGACTGTCATCTGCGCTTATGCGCCGAGTGGCAGTTCAGAGTACCCAGCCTTCTTAGAGTCCCTGGGGGGGGTGCTGGAAGGTGCCCCACCTGGAGACTCTGTTGTCCTACTGGGAGACTTCAATGCTCACGTGGGTAACGACAGCGAGACCTGGAGGGGCGTGATTGGGAGGAACGGCCTCCCTGATCTGAACCCGAGTGGTGTTTTGTTATTGGACTTCTGTGCAAATCACAGTTTGGCCATAACGAACACCTTGTTCGAACATAAGAGTGTCCATAAGTGCACGTGGCACCAGGATGCTCTAGGCCGCAGGTCGATGATCGATTTTGTAATCGTATCACCAGACCTGCGACCATATGTTCTGGACACTCGGGTAAAGAGAGGGGCTGAGCTGTCAACTGATCACCACCTGGTGGTGAGTTGGATCAGGTGGCGGGGGAGGACGCTGGACAGACCCGGTGCACCTAAACGCGTAGTGAGGGTGTGCTGGGAACGTCTAGCAGAGGCCCCAGTCCGCGAGATCTTCAACGCACACCTCCGGCAGAGCTTCAACAACATTCCGAGGGAGACTGGGGACATTGAGTCCGAATGGACCATGTTCAGCGTCTCCATTGCCGAAGCTGCTGCATTGAGCTGCGGCCGCAAGGTGGTTGGTGCCTGCCGTGGTGGTAATCCCCGAACCAAATGGTGGACACCAGAGGTGAAGGGAGCCACCAGGCTGAAGAAGGAGTCCTATCGGGCTTGGTTAGCCTGTGGGACTCCAGAGGCAGCTGACAGGTATCGACAGGCCAAGCGGAATGCGGCTCGGGCAGTGGCTGAAGCAAAAACTCGGGTGTGGGAGGAGTTCGGAGAGGCCATGGAAAAAGACTTTCAGACTGCCTCGAAGAGATTCTGGCAAACCGTCAGGCGTCTCAGGAGGGGAAAGCGGTGCTCTACCTGCACTGTGTATAGTGCTGGCGGTGCGCTGCTGACGTCGACTGAGAAAATTGTCAGACGGTGGAAGGAATACTTCGAGGACCTCCTTAATCCCACTGACACGTCTTCCGAGGAGGAAGCGGAGTCTGGGGATGAGGGGAATGAGCCGCCAATTTCTGGGGTCGAGGTCACTGAGGCAGTTAAACAACTCCTCGGTGGCAGAGCCCCTGGTGTTGATGAGGTCCGCCCCGAGTTCCTGAAGGCTCTGGACGTTGTAGGGCTGTCCTGGTTGACACGCCTCTACAATGTTGCGTGGAGATCAGGGGCAGTACCCCTGGACTGGCAGACCGGGGTGGTGGTCCCCATCTTTAAGAAGGGAGACCGGAGGGTGTGTTCCAACTACAGGGGGATCACACTCCTCAGCCTCCCTGGGAAAGTCTATGCCAGGGTGCTGGAAAGGAGAGTTCGTCCGTTAGTCGAACCTCGGATACAGGAGGAACAATGCGGTTTTCGTCCTGGTCGCGGAACACTGGACCAGCTCTTTATCCTCTCGAGGATACTTGAGGGTGCATGGGAGTTTGCCCAACCAGTCTACATGTGTTTTGTGGACTTGGAGAAGGCATTCGACCGTGTCCCTCGGGGTGTCCTGTGGGAGGTGTTGCGGGAGTATGGGGTGTCTGGCCCACTGCTACGGGCCATTCGATCCCTATACAACCGTTGTAAGAGTTTGGTTCGCATTGCCGGCAATAAGTCGGACTCGTTTCCGGTGGGTGATGGACTCCCCCAGGGCTGCCCTTTATCACCGATTCTGTTCATAATTTTTATGGACAGGATTTCTAGGCGCAGCCAAGTGGCGGAGGGCTTTCACTTCGGTGGCCTCAGAATCTCATCTCTGCTTTTTGCGGATGATGTGGTTCTGATGGCTTCATCGGGTGGGGGCCTCCAGCTCGCACTGGAACGGTTCGCAGCCGAGTGTGAAGCAGCGGGAATGAGGATCAGCACCTCCAAATCTGAGGCCATGGTTCTCAGCCGGAAAAGGGTGGAGTGCCCACTCCGGGTCGGGGATGAGTTCCTGCCCCAAGTGGAGGAGTTTAAGTATCTCGGGGTCTTGTTCGCGAGTGATGGGAGAAGGGAGCCGGAGATCGACAGACGGATTGGTGCTGCGGCTGCAGTGATGCGGACGCTGCACCGGTCCGTCGTGGTGAAGAGAGAGCTGAGTGTAAAAGCGAAGCTCTCAATTTACCGGTCGATCTACGTCCCGACCCTCACCTATGGCCACGAGCTGTGGGTAGTGACCGAAAGAACGAGATCGCGGATACAAGCTGCAGAAATGAGCTTCCTCCGAAGGGTGGCTGGCCTCTCCCTTAGAGATAGGGTGAGAAGTTCGGCCATCCGGGAGGGGCTCAGAGTAGAGCCGCTGCTCCTCCACATCGAAAGGAGCCAGTTGAGGTGGTTCGGGCATCTGACAAGGATGCCCCCTGGGCGCCTCCTGGGTGAGGTGTTCCGGGCATGTCCCACCGGGAGGAGGCCCCGGGGCAGACCCAGGACGCGCTGGAGAGATTATATCTCTCGGCTGGCCTGGGAACGCCTTGGTGTTCCCCCGGATGAGCTGGAGGAGGTGGCTGGGGAGAGGGAGGTCTGGGCTTCTCTGCTTAGGCTGCTGCCCCCGCGACCCGACCTCGGATAAAGCGGATGAGGATGGATGGATGGAAAATACAAACATTTTTAACATACAATTGCCAAATTAGCCAATGCAAAACTTTATCTGCCTATTAAAAAAAAGAAGATAATCTTCTTACAAACTGGTGTTTGATTTTGAAACAGGAAAAAAGTGGGGAAACAATTGAAAAGACTAACATTTGAATGAAACCTGAAAGCAAGTAAATACTTTCTATGCTGCCTTATGGTAGACTTTGGTAATACTGATGTATAAAGAACAACACTGGCTGATGATGAAATACAGTCAGCTGGCATGGTGACACTGCCAGTATTAACCTGCAGGGCTGGACTGGGACAAAGAATCGGGCATTTTGACTACAGACCGGCCCACCAGGTATTAAAGCCATAAAGCCTTTGAATGAAAACAAACGCTGTTGTGACAGTGATGTACACGGTCTTGTTGGTTTACTGTATGTATGATTTCTATCAATTTTACGTCAGATAAAAACTTTGTTCGCAAGATTCAGATAATTATTTAATAAAAGCTAGATATTTTAAATGAGAATAAGTAAGAAAAGTATTTTTTTGTGCCCCCCTTTCCCTGTTAATGCCCTACCTGGCCCCCTGGCATAACTTTGCTAGACCCGCCCCTGCACAGTTACCAGCTGTCAGCTATGTAGAAAAGGATCCTGGTGTTATTTGTCTCTCAGAAACAGTTCATACCTTCCCTTCAACTCATCCATGTCACCTAAAAGGTAAACCTGTTTCTCCATCACCTGTTCAGCTCTGATGATTCAGTAAGGACATCTCCTGGTTTCATCTTCATGTTTCCCTCTCACCACATATCCAAACCGATATCATGACCAGCAGCTTTTACAGCTGTGGCTCCAGCAAACATCAGCTGATACTAGAAATTAATATTAAATAAATTCTAACAACAGCTGATCAAGCTTAAACGTGCTGCTGTTGTTTAGTGCAACATCTGCTGGTTTCCTCTTTCTGGTGCAAAGTGGGCGATAAACAAACAAAAAAGAAAAGCCGATCAGCTGATCATTGATCAGTTTCATGATTGAAGTAGCAACAGGAGAGGGAGGGGGGAGAATGAGAGAAGAAGAGGCAGCTGTGCAGCAAAGACACAGAATAACTCCAGCTTTGTGTCTTTTTTTCATTATAGCTAAAGTACGGGACAAACTGCGTCTCTTCTCAGCTCAATACAAAACCTGTAATATTGTCTCTGAATGAGGGACCATTTCATTTTTAAGGAGCCGTTGGCAACTCTACTAACTAACCTTATGAATAAAATAAAGTTCACCATCAGTAACATCACAGCATCCGCCCAGCTGTACAGAAACTCCGTCATGCTAGCTAGTACGCAGTACGAGTTATTGTAACTGACTGTAAAAAGTCAGCACAACGAAAATAAACTCCACCTAAACTTGGTTTATATCTGACCCAGATAGACTGCAGGTCATAACTTCTTACCTGAAGTTCAGTTCACCTGACACTGGGACTGGCGGCTGCCTCGGGTCTCTCCTCCTCCTGCCTCCCCTTTCCCTCATCCACCTGCTAGCCGCCGTGGAAGCTCCGCCATGCTCGATGGCCAGTCCAGCTATGTTAAACTGTTAATCTTTCGCCGAAAAACTTTTCTGTGGTGCTGTCTTTCGTGCTTGGCTCTCCTACCTTTGCTAACATGATGCTCATAGCGCAGAAACCGATGCTGCATTCACTTACACTCGGATATCTGAGCTTCACTGTGAAAACATAATCGTACATTTGATATTTCATTGGATTTTATTGTTTTGGCTTCGGGGTGGCACCTGGGGTGGCCAGTCTGGTTGGGGGGGTGGCCTGTGCCCCCCCAGGCCACCCCGCTGGACAAGCCACAGCTGGCCTGATCCTGATTCTTTTTGATTGTAAAAAAAGACCCATGGAAATTTCAAACTTCTATCTTTAGTAAATTTTGGCTATATTATTGTTCAAGTTTTGCCTCAGATATCAATGTTTGGAAAAATGGACTGAAAGTGGACTGAGAAACCATGTTTCAGATAAGTATATATCTTGAATAGTATTTGATACATTAAGTTAAAATTTCACAATACGTTTTAAATATGTCCAAACTGTGGACAGTAACACTTTTATGTAAATATTAGGTGGATAAGCATAAAATTTTAAAACACATTTGCTGAACTGAGATGTAATAATAATTCATATGTAATATCCACACTGTGGTGTTCTTCGAACACTGGATTCAACGCCAGGACTGAAATATAGTATTATTATTACTATCATGGTGTGAGTTTTACTACACCTTCGATGCAAAACTGTAGTTTTACGATTGGCTACTAAAGTTATAAAGTGACACATGAAAACATCTTTTCTCAAATCAGAAATTTTTCAGGCTTCATTTTACCCATCAGTCTTCATCCATTAATTTCTGGCTCAGTAACTAAACTGGATCCTTCTGATGAACCCTTTACTCATCAAAACACCAAAATTAATAATTTTTAAAGTTCTGTATGTAAAACCACAGCAGCTAATTCCTGTTGGTTTTTTGATGAGACTTCACACTCCAGTGTGTATTGGCTTGGCTTATAATAGTGTAATGTTGTGAAAACATGTTTGAAGTGTGTCAGTCTGCGGTGAAACAAGATGACAGCTTTCTGGTCACCACCTTCTTTTTCTCAGAAACACCATCCAGTTCTTTGTCGTTATTCTGTTTCGAAGAAAAAATGTTAACAAGGGAAGATTTTCTTGATGCATGCTCAATCATCCAGATAAGTAGATCCCAAAAGGTTGATTCTATTCATCTGGATGTAGTGTTTTCAGTGGAAGAAATGTTTCGTCACTCATCCAAAGTGACTTCTGCAGTCTGCAGGTTTCCCCAACCTTATAAACAGTACATTGCACAATGACTGAAACTAGCAGCACTGAATGAACTGTGAGGGAAAATTATGAAAAGGTACTGTGGTTTATAAATTTTTTTACTTATTTTCTTTTATGCAGCATTAATAAGAGATTAACAAAATGTTTTGGCATAACTATAATGCACTCTCCACACCCCACGCCTGCAACTGGGTTGAATCATCAGACCCCATCATCACCCATTAGAGCACTTCGCTCTCAGACTGGGTTCTTATTTGTGATTCCTCGAGTATTTAAAAGTAGAATGGGAGGGAGAGCCTTCAGTTTTCAAGCCCCTCTTCTGTGAAACCAGCTTTCAGTTTGGATTCAGGAGACAGACACTATCTCTACTTTAAACCTGTTAAGCACTGAGGGCTTTCTGAGCTTTCTGCTAAAAAATGATATGCCCAAAATGAATGGAGTATTTGTCTGCAATTGCAAACTGTGTTAACAAACTTGGTATCAAAATTGAGCTAACACTTGTGAGTTTTCATCAGAGGCGTAAATATTGCAGCTGCCGGCAGGCAGGTGAGTATTCTGAGAGTGTTAGGAGTGCCCAGCTCTGACTGAAAAGACAGATGGAAATTAATGTGAGACCACTTCTTGAGACTTGAGGAGGGAAGTGAACTGGAAACACAAGGGGAAATACTGTTAGAACAGAGAAAACACACTTGTTAAAAGTCTGCTTGTTTACTGCACCTTGTTTAGACTACGTTACCGATGATGCACCCCAGTATTGTACTTCCGGTTGGGAACGTGTTCAGTGCGGTTCTGCACAGCTGAGAGGTGTGTCAGAGGAGTAATGTATTTACTTGCATTCTTGCATGAGTTAATACTGTGTTTTTTTTTTTTTTTCCTCTTTCTTTCTCCCCTTTCTTTCCCCTGGTTAAACCTGTCCCGTTTGGTTCTTTTGCCATCAGAATTATTGTCTAAAGGCGAAGAAAGATGCCCAACGGATTTACTTTACCAAATTGACCATCCCAGCCTTGCCGTAATGGTCCATTTGATTCACCTTTTATTGTTTATTTTATTTTCACTTGCTGAATACGGGACAGACTTAACTGGGGGAAAGAAAGGGGAGAAAGAAAGAGGGAAAGAAAAACAGCGGGGAAGAGGGACGGGGAAAAAGGGCAAAAAACCAAAAACCAACAGAATAAGCAGACAAAAAAATACATATATCGATCATCTGGATCACCTGTTGAGAAAGAAAGAGAAAGCAAGCAGAAGAAAACGAGAGTAATAAACAACATCACAATGATCTATGGGAATATGACAGTAAATACTAAATATTAAACATTATTGTGCAGCACGTAAGATCGACAGCGCACAGTGTGCTTTGAGGTAAGAGCCAAAAAGGGTGTAGTTTGTGTGTGATCACCTGTGTGTACACCTGTGAGCATGGACGCGCTTGTTTTTAAAAGGTTCCTTCATGTAATGATCTGCTAGAGGGTGTGGGGGGCCACTGCCCCGTCCTCCAGGGCATGAAGCAGGTATGGAGGAGATCAAAACTCCAGACATCCAGAGGCCCCCAGAACACAAGAGACCAAGGAAGACCAACAGAGGGGCAGCCGCGTCACTATCCCAGAAAGAGCTGAGGAGAGTCCCAGATGAGGGGTCACTCAGCAGCCGCGGAGCAGAAGCCAAGGGGGGTTGCAGTGACGTGCCCGTGAGCTCCGCCGGCAGCCAGCTGTGCCTGAGTGACCGAGCCCCGGGCCGAGAGGCCGAGGGCACCCCGCCTCCGAAGTGGCCCGAGCGAGCCCCAGGCTCCAGGCCCCGATAAGCAGCCGCCAAGGAGTGAGCCGGTGTGTACCTGGGCGCCCACCCCCGGACACAGAGAACCACCAACGCACCGATGTCTGAGGGCGTCCACCACCGGCAGGGGAAGTGGTGGGGGGAGATAGGCCTCCAAACCTTGGAGGGCCTGAGATGTCCCCAGAGAGGTGGCGTCTGATACCCAACCTGACATATAGACACAGACATACAGGCACACACAGATACAAACATCCATTCCCACCCTCATGCTCTCATAGGCAATTATTCCACACTCAACCAACGCGGAGACAGACATAAAGAGACGCTGTACACACAATCACTCTCCCCAAGCGTACTCTAAGAACCGGGTCCGGGTACCCTTGCCCCTGGAGGGGGAAACTGCACCCAGACCCAGGTGGTGTTACCCTTTTCCCTGCGGTGGGGAGAAGCAGACCGCCCCGACTCCGCAGCAGCAGGGAGGCCCCACATTCCAGACCCCAGTCGGACGGCCAACTCCTCCTCCTAGCCCCCCCGCTCCAGCAGGCCGCAGAGAACGGGGGTGTGAGAAGACTCCAAACCTCCCTCCACCCGCTCATATGTAGTGTTGATGTATGTGTGTTCTAAGGTGCATTTAAAACCCAGGAGGGCATGGAGCTACCTGCCAGAGCAGCAGGTAGGCGCATAGCCCCTCCTGCTAGCCCTCAATGTCTACGTGTATTTAAAATTGAGAGGTGGGCAACGACGCCAGGGGTGAGGTGTACACCCTGATGGTAATTTGGATTCTGTGTGGCGTGCCCACCCCCAAGATCCTATATGTATGTGTAATGAGAGTGTGAGTAATATGAATGTCTAAGTTGTGGGATAAAATTGAGGCAGAGGCAGCCAGAAGGGGACAGAGGGGGGGGGATGCCTCCCCTGCACCCTGGTGACACACCCCTACCCCAAGGCCCTGCATGTGTGGGTGACTGTGGTGGAGCGAGAAGAGGGAGGCAGCTGGAGATGGGGAGGGAAGGAAGGGAGGGGCAAGTGACCCCTCCCTGGGGCCAGCTCCCCCGCTGACCCCAGTAGGCACCCCCATACTCTGCAACCCGCCAGGGAAAGGGGGGCCCAGGCCCATCCGGACCGGGGCCCAGTGCAGCAGCGCCGCCCAGCCCCACAGAGCCCGGGACAGTCCACCCGACCCCACCACAGAGAAAACTACACCCACCCCATCATCCACTCATCTTCTAAGTTAATACTGTGTGCGTGCTTACCACATGACCATACACACACACCCTTTACCTACATTTAAACATATTGTAATTCAGTCGCATCCCTACCAATGCTGTTCATCTTGTTTATGCCACCTCCTTCATTAAACTTATTTGAACTACATCACTGTGGAGTACCATTCCTTCTGACCGAGGACGACTCAGTTGAAGCGTGATTGGCAATCAGTGCAAACATATATTACAACACTTATCCGTGGCAACCTATGACATAACCGGTTGGAGCAGTTGGCGGCCCTTCGCTGAGTCTGGTTCTGCTGAAGGTTTCTTCCTGTTGAAGTTTTTTTTTTCTTCCTACTGGCACAAAGTGCTGGCTCTTAGGGGGTCATTTAATTGTTGGGCTTTTCTTTGTATTATTATTTTTATTATTATTATTATTATTGTAGGCCACCTTGAGACTGTGTTGTGGAACTATATAAATACAGCTGAATTGAAATAAACTTGATTGTTGGTGTGCAGGAGGTCTATATATAACTCCTCAAAAAGCCAATATGTATTTCACGAACCAAGAATGTAGTCATACAAGTTCCTGTGGAGAGGGGAGGGACTACTCTCTTCAGGTGAGGCGGAAACAAAGTGTTAAAAACAAAGTTCGTGAAAGTTTTCATAAAACCGGAGGGCAAAAATATGGTGAGTGTTATTGTTATTTATGTTGTATCAGAATATTCAGAAAAATTAGTTTGGAAAATATGACTTTATTGTTTCTTATGTTATTTAAAGTTTAAAAAGTGTCTCTTCATTAGGTTTCTGTTCGTGTGTATTATATTTCCAGTTCTGCAAGTCATGGGTTGCTATAAATATGTTTGGTAGGATTTTTGTTTTTTTGTCCTGCACTCACGGTCAATGCTGCTTGTTTCTCTCTCAGACTGCCTAAAGATGAGAGGTTCAGAGGACGGAGCAGTGCTTCCGGGATCCAGCTCTATGTCCATGAAGGGTGATATTTCCAGATATAATCCATCAGTCTTCAGTTATGAATCTGGACCCTCAGACACCAAGTAATAGATTGCTTCTGCTGTAGCTACATGGTTGTAGCTAGACTGATAAACCCTGGTTTAACATAGCAAGTTAATTGACTAGCTTCATGTGGTTTCTTATCCTGGTTTCTGATGTTAAGATTAGTGAATACAGATGAAGGAAAGATATATTGGGTATTTAACAGAAAACCTAAACAGAAATCAAAAATCAAAAATATTAAAGAGTAATTCAAAAGGACCACTCTGGCCTATTTTATAGAAAATACAGTTGTTGTGAAATGTTATTTGTGAAAGCAACCAGTGCTGCAGCCCTGTGAATCTGACACAGAACCAACCATTTCAATGGCTAAAAACAGGAACATGCAAAACAACAATGTGTGCTTCATTCTACATTTGTTTCCAGACGTCAGCAGCACAAACACAGAGCAGAGTTTCTGGGATCCAGCTCCATGTCCATGAAGAGTGACATTTCCAGAGATAATCCTCCAGTCTTCAGTTATGAATCTGTACCCTCAAGCAAAGAGTAAGAGACTTGTAGTCTTGGATTTCATTCAGGGGTTTCTACGAGTGGATTGGCTCAATTGTGATTAACCTTCTCGGGAGCAGGTTACATTTGAAATTACAAATCAATGACTTGTTTTTCAAGAATTAATTGTCTGGAAAGTAAAGACACCAATCTTAAAGGATCTCAGCAAAGTTATGTCTTACAAGAATCGTGGAAGAATATGCTAAATGTTATTAACATACTACCTTTTCTGACCTGCATTGCTGTCAGTGTGTATTATAGTTTAACATACCTTAATGTATGTTGTATGCAGCCCTACAAATCTTAGAAAAATAGTATCGAACTAGGTACTTACTCTTGATTCCATTACCTTGACCTCCAGTAACACTATGAGGAATCTTGGAGTCATTTTTGACCAGGATGTGTCATTCATGCATGTATAGCCGTGAGACCAGTTTTCCCATGCTTCACTCGTGTACGTTAGTTTGAAGAGGAAAAAGAACTCCACGGGACTCCGATGTGAAAAGATGTAACAAAAAATTAATTTCACAGTTTGCTGGTCATCTTACAGGAGCAGTCAGGTTTACCTTATCCTCAACAAAAAAAACCTACTATGGTAGGAAAACCGTGTGGCTCTGTTCTCCCCAGCTGCCGCGTATTGCTTATGCCGTATTAACTCTTTTTCTCTCTCTCCCCCCTCCCGCACCACATGCACTCATTTGGATAAACCTGTGACGCCCGGATTTTAACTATAAACACAAGCCTTTAAGGCACATGTATTCACGGTACTACGTAACCAAGCCAACACAGCAATAAAATAATTTTAGTTCCACCACAATAAACATGCATTTACTTCTTAAATTATTAATTACACAAACAAATACAGCGAAATATAAATACTAAAATATATGAACTATATTAACTTGGCTCCCACAGTGCATAAACAAATATAGGCTGTTTCCACAGTATTTCTAAAATTAGAAACATCATGTCTCAGAGTGACACTGAAAAACTAGTTCATGCATTCATTGCTTCCAGGCTGGACTACTGTAATTCTTTATTATCAGGATGTCCTAAAAACTCCCTGAAAATCCTTCAGTTAATCCAAAATGCTGCAGCAAGAGTACTGACAGGGACTAGAAAGAGAGCATATTTCTCCTGTATTAGTTTCTCTTCATTGGCGCCCTGATAAAGCCAAACTCAAAATGAAAATTCTTCTTACCAAATACAAGGTCTTTAATAGTAGGGTTCCA
This sequence comes from Oreochromis mossambicus, assembly GCA_922035795.1. NCBI lineage: Eukaryota > Metazoa > Chordata > Actinopteri > Cichliformes > Cichlidae > Oreochromis > Oreochromis mossambicus. Next base: position 36,625 of record CAKLIZ010001131.1, read on the forward strand.
TCTTATCCTAAAGACTGTATAGTGCCACATCACTGCAACAGAGCACTTCAATCTCAGACTGAAGGCTTACTTGTACTTCCTAGAGTATTTACATGTAGAATGGGAGGCAGAGACTTCAGCTTTCGGAGCCCTGTTCTGTGGAACCAGCTTCCACTCTTCTTATTGATAAAGCATATAGTTAGGTCTTGATCAGATAGCCCTGACAATCTGACACTGAGAACCAAGCAGTTCAATGCCCAACAACAGGTACATGTAAAAGAACAATGTTTGCTTCATTCTAAGTTTGTGTTTTCAGACGTCAGCAGCACAGACACAGAGCACATTTTCCAGGATCCAGCGCCATGTCCATGAAGAGTGACATTTCCAGAGATAATCCTCCGGTCTTCAGTCATGAACCCTCAGGGATAAAGTAAGAGACTGTGTTTGCTATAAGCAAAGCTGAAGATTATTTTGGTTTTTCAGTCTGTATATGTCATTTTTTGTAGTGTTTGAGTACCTGAATGTTTTTTTTTTCTTTCATCAAGTCTTCTAGTTTGATCTTACTTTGTAAAATAACTGCTGTCCTACCAGTACATTGAATTTAGTACATTTAGATGCTCCCAACCCCACAACTTTCATATACACATGCTTGTACCGTAGCTAGACTGGTTACTCAGGGTTAACGTGACAATGTTAACCCTAAATGGAGATCCAAACTCGAAAATATTAATCTAAGGAGCTTGGAAAGAAAAGCGTCTGGACTTCTTTGAGTTGCTTGAAGACGTTTCACCTCTCATCCGAGAAGCTTCTTCAGTTCTAAGGGTCAATGGTGGAGAGTCCCAGATTTAAACCCAGTGGGAGTATCCCCCCCAAGGAGGGACAAAGGACCCCCTGATGATCCTCTAATCACATGAGCCAAGGTGTGAAAGCGGGTGTGGGTCACAATCAGCCAGGGTTTCGGGTGAGCTCATTGTGAAACCTGGCCCCACCCTATCACGTGATTTCCTGAGGTCAGGTGGCCCAGGGTGTGAGTGGGCGTTAAGGCGTCTGGGAAGGGAACTCAAAACTGGATTATAGATGGCAGACAGTTGGTGTCGTAAACCACCGCCTCTGTTCAAAGATGGTCGCTCACAGTGGACATAGATGGCCTCTTTCACTCCTCTTTCAAACCATCTGTCCTCTCTGTCCAATATGTGAACATTGGCATCCTCGAAAGAGTGACCTTTATCCTTAAGATGCAGATGGACTGCTGAGTCTTGTCCTGTGGAGGTGGCTCTTCTATGTTGTGCCATGCGCTTGTGAAGTGGCTGTTTGGTCTCTCCAATGTAGAGGTCTGGGCATTCCTCGCTGCACTGTACAGCATACACCACGTTGTTCAGTCTGTGTTTTGGAGTTTTGTCTTTCGGGTGAACCAGTTTGTGTCTGAGTGTGTTGCTGGGTCTGAAGTACACTGGGATGTCGTGCTTGGAGAAAACTCTCCTGAGTTTCTCTGATACACCGGCTACATAGGGGATGACAATGTTGTTGCGTCTGTAAATATTAAGAAAATATTAAGTAAGGATTCAAGGGTGGTTTAAAATGATGCCCCTGGTGCCAAACTCTTCTGCAGAGAGTACAGTAGTTTTGAGAACATTCAGTATTTTAGCCTCAAATCTGATACTGAGGGAAGCTGCTTAACAGGAACATGCACAAAAACAATGTGTGCTTGATTCTGTGTTTGTGCTTTCAGATGTCACCAACACAGACACAAAGCACAGTTTCCGGGATCCATGAAGAGTGATATTTCCAGAGATAATCCCCCAGTCTTCATTCATGAATCTGGACCCTCAGGCACAAAGTAATAGATTGCTTCTGCTGTAGCTACGTGGTGGTGGCTAAACTGATAAACCCTGGTTTAACATGGCTTCTTATCCTAATGAATACAGATGAAGGAAAGATATATTGGGTATTTAACAGAAACCCAAATTAAAAAATATTTAATAATGATTCAAAAGGACCACTCTGGCAATGGCCTATTTTATAGAAAGTACCATTGTTTTTTTGAAAGCAACCAGTGCTTCAGCCCTGTGAATCTGACACTGAGAACCAACCAGTTCAATGGCTAAAAATAGGAACATGCAAAACAATAATGTGTGCTTCTACATTTGTTTCCAGATACAGAAGAGAGCACAAACAGAGAGCAGAGTTTCCAGGATCCAGCTCCATGTCCATGAAGAGTGACATTTCCAGAGATAATCCTCCAGTCTTCAGCCATGAACCTGGACCCTCATTCAAAAAGTACGAGACTTCTTCTAATATAAGCTAAACTAAAGATGTTTTTTTGTTTGTTTTTTTGTGGTATTTGATATTTTTCCTAAATCGTTTGTAAGGGTGGAGTTGGTCAATTGTGCTTACCCCCTCTCCAGAGAAGATTATGTTTATGATTATGGATCAAAAGATATAAAATGACTGGTTTTGGAAGAATAAATTATCTGGATAATAAAGAGATTATTCTTACAAAAGCAGGGCTAAGTTCTATTGTCTAAGATTGGTAGAAAAAATAGGCTAGATTTTATTAAAGTAATGGCTTCTTTCTACTCTGACCAAAGCTGTTGTCATGCTACGACCTAGGGGAAATCAGAGCGCAACAACAAATTTGCTCATTTTTAATTCCTCCACCAACAAATCTGAGCAACATTATGACAGAAAAAGGTACGATACATGATCATGCCACAGAACGCTTTCACCTTTGGTGATTGGAATGTGGTCCACCTCACTGTCACTCAGTGAAAGAGAGATACTAAACATTTTGTTTATTTAAATAGACTAGCACACATGCTGGCAAGCATTTCTAAAAATAACTCTGTAGCCTTAACCACATCATACTCTGAGCTTTGGTCAGCTGAAAGGCAAGCACACACCTGAGCTCTACCAACAAACTTACAGTGCAGCAGCAGGGCCCAACTTTTCTTTGGCCATTTCAAACCTTTAGCAATACGCTCAAATATAGCAAAGCATTAATCCACCTTAGATTCTCTAAATGGTGGTACCAATTTAATGTGCTTGCCATCATCAAAGCCATCATGGGGAGAATGTGGGGCTTGTGGTGTGACTGAAGACTGGGTCAAGTTACTAGGCTGGTATTACGGCTCTAAAGCTTTCACTCCAAGTTGCATAGCCTCCACTTTCTAATGCAGAACATCAGCTGAAGCTCCTCAGCCAACTTCCTTTATAGGAGTGGAGGAGCCATAGGAGAAAGTAGCTAAGGGCTCCACATCAGTTTAACCTGCTCTGCCAACAGACCCCCTTTCACCCAGGTTCTCAGCTACAAGCTGCCTCAGCTCTTCTTTCCTCACACTCAGTGGTGTTTGAAAATGAAAAAGTTTTGGAGTAAGCATTATTAGGGTTCAGAAATTGAGGAGGAAGACCAAAAATAATGACCACTGATCCTGCCAGGTGCAATTAGACGACATTTTAATGAATACACATGTGGAGTCCAACACTGTGCAGATTCAGTGTTGAACTGTCTTCCACGAGTCAGAACAAAGGCTTTATAGGGGTAAGATAGTACAGCCCCCTCCTCTCAGGCACAATACAGCATACGTCAATTCAACACCACAGATGTTCAGTTAACTTTGACATAGTTTAAAAGAACATAGTCTTCAGCTCGAACCCAGGTGCTTCCCCCAGCTTCGGTGTCGCTTATCTCTGGGACATCTGGTGTACTTCTGGAACAGACTAACACGTATGCACCCAAACTTTGCAAACTTAAGCAAAACACATCTTAACTTTTACCTGCTAAATGAGTCTACAGATGTGTGTGTGTGTGTGCGTGTATGTGTGTGTGCGTGTATGTGTGTGTGTGTGTGTGTGTGTGTGTGTGTGCTGTGTACTGCGTACGTGTCATGACCTCTCCTGCACCCAGGCTCACCTCACACCTCTAGTCATCTTCAGACACAAGGCCTGCGCACGTACACAGCTGAAACTATATGTGTCTGTATGTCTAACCTCAACTTAGGCAACCAGGCTAAGGCCATCCTGTGTGTGCCGATCTTGACTTATATGTAAAATGTATAAAACAAATGTTTCAATCTAATACAACCACTTAAAGCTTTAATCAAAGCTTACTCAGAGATCTTAATGCCTAATAAAACAGCCTGCTCAGAACACCTTACAATCTGACTCTGCTTTCAGTTTCACTTCTGCAGAGCATGGCGTTTCCTGTCTCCTTTTACACAGAGTATATTTCCTGTCCCTGCAGTCTGCACAGAAACATTTAAGATTATAGGAACATTGAAAAGCATTTAGTATTATAGATTCAACTCAACAGTTTAAAGTGGTTCTTACTGGACCTGCAATAAAAGCTTAATTGGGTGCCAATATGTTTAAACATCTAAATGCACTATCCCTACTTGGAGATTATGTGATTAATGCCATGGTAATATGAACAATAGCAGTGAAATAATTTCTTTAATCCCAACAGCATCAAATCTACTTTTCTACAATTATTTAACTGCTACAATGTAGGATTTCTGGCAAATTCATTCAAATCAAATTCCATTGTGGCAACCTCACAAAAGAGTCAACCAGAAATATGTAGAAACAACAAGAAAGCACTTACCTGAATCAAAAAAAGAGGACAATGACAATTATGTAACACCCCAGCCTAGGGGAAACCAGAGTGGAACACCAAAAATGACACCCTGGCCAAAACAACAAAAAAGAAACAGGACTAACTTACCTATCATGAAAATCCAAAAGAAATGATAGGATTCTTACTTGTGTCCCTAAACCTACACAGGAGAAAAAGGTTTTAAAAGTAAAAAGTCTTCCCATCACTACAGCTACCAGATCAAACAACTTCACACACAACACATTCAGAAGCAGGAAGTAAGCAAAACCATACCAGTCTTCATGATTCCCTATTTATATGCAACCCTAGTCATTCTTCAATCAATAATCTACCTGTACCTGGAACTTACATAAGCAAAAAAACAGCAGAGAAAATGAACAATGCTATCATCAGGTGTGGAGGAGCAAAAATCGTGCACTAAATTGATGACGTGGTTCACAACACTTTTAACAATCTCAAACGTTCATAAAACAGTTTTATCTTCTTTTATAAAAGAGCAGGTCTCCTAATAGTGCACTTCTATATGTTTGTCATTGGTTAGATGCAGCTGGCACCACAGTCCTCATAGCTAAACTGATGAACCCTGGGTCAACATAGTGGGTTGGTTTACCACCTTCGTGGGAGTCCTTATCCTGATTACTGATGTTACGATTAGTTAACAGAGATGAGGGAAAGAAAACGGGTATATAACAGGAAAGGCTAAACAGAAATCCAAACTCATAAACATTAACTAAGAATTAAAAAAATGGATTCAAAAACTATTTAAACTAGGTCCTCAGATATAAAGGAAATGACTATTTGTGCTGAACTGTACTGAAGGTCAGCTCTTAGCACACAGAACTATGTTTTTATGAAGTCTAACTATTATTTGTCTCGAGGTAATGCATTCCAGGACAACTTTTATGAATCTCTCACAATTTCTGAGGTTAGATTGAGAAGCAATGCACAGCTGTAGATATAGTGGTGTGTCTTTTTTTTAACTGATCAATGTGTAATCTGTCCCAAGACTCTTTTATTTTTGTGTTTAGTACAAAAGTGATTTCTGAAAGTGAAATATAGTGGTCCCTCATTTATTGCGGTACTTACATTCTAAAAACAACCAATGATAGGTGAAATCCATGAAGTAGCTAACTTTATTATATTTTTTTACAATTATTATAGATCTTTTATGGCTGTAAAACCCCTCACTACACATTTCATACACTTTTCTCTGACAGGCACAAACACTTCCACACTTTTCTCTATGGTTTAAACACTCTAAAAGTTCAAACCTTTGTACAAAAATAAGTCCAGTATTATAGAATGATACAAAAGGCACCGGCGGTTGCCTTTGATGGTGCAAAACATTTCATTGACATTTTTGTGTTTGTTGGAGAAAGCTTACAAACAAACATACAGTACAGCACTTCAGAGTCACACTGCTAGCGATCGAAGATTTATGTAAATTTGACAAGCTGATGCATTCTGTACAGTACAGGAGACACAGTACGAGATTGATCGACAGTGGTCTACAGCCAATCAGAACGCAGAACACAATGCGCTGTAAAGAAAAAAAACATGCAAAATTGCACAAAAAAATCTGCGAAACAGCAAGACTGCAAAAGGTGAACCGTGTTATAGAGAGTCACCACTGCACTGTACATCAAACTAATTTTCCTTCTGGAGCTTAAAGAAGACAAGAAATATAAGATAATGTTTGGAAAAGACTACTGAGTGCTCAGAAAAATAAACCTACCACAGAAGGAAAGATTTTTTTGGAAGTCAGTGCTGCTGTTAAAATTTGGTATTTCTGACATTACTGATTTTCTTTGGTTAGAATGAATTTTATTTGGTGTCCACAGAGGGAAGAAGAGAAGTCACTTTTTTATGGGAAAGCCAGTGTCCTGCTGTGCTTTGTGTCAAGATGTCCTGCAGGTTTCATCAAGAGGCCCCTCCTGTCCCCAGTGTGGAGAAAGATCCAGAAACACATCTGGTCTGCAGGCACCCAGTAAGAGAAGCTGTGTACAGAGAAAGACATCTTTCTGCTGATGTTTTTTTTTTTTTTTTTTGAAAACTGAACTTATTGTGTTTTTGACAGATTGAACAGTTTTCTTGATCTGTAGTTTTATTGTTTATCTTTCTATCGACAGATGGTCGACTGCAGAAAGTTTCAGATGTGCTAAAGGTCAATCTGAGGAGAAGATGTGAATGTGTAACTGAAGGACCTGATAAAACAGAAACACTCCTCAACAGGATCTACACTGAGCTCTACATCATAGAGGGACAGAATGAAGCATTTTGCTTCCAACATGAGGTGAGGCAGGTGGAGAACGCTTCCAAGAAGAAGATCTTCCATGAAACACCAATCAGCTGCCAGGACATTTTTAAAACCTTGTCTGATCAACAGAGACCCATCAGAGTGGTTCTGACATATGGTGTTGCTGGCATTGGAAAAACCTTCTTGGTGCAGAAGTTCACTCTGGACTGGGCAGAGGGCTTGGAGAACCAACACATCAGTGCGGTGGTTCTGCTTTCATTCAGGGAGCTGAACTTGGTCAGAGATGAGCAGTACAGTCTCCTGGAGCTGATCCATGTTTTCTATCCAACATTACAGAGCGTCACAGCAGAGCAGCTCACTGTGTGTAATCTTTTGTTCATCTTTGATGGCCTGGATGAAAGCAGACTTTTGTTGGATTTCACCAACAGGAAGCTTGTGTCTGATGTCACACAGAAGTCATCAGTCAGTGAGCTGCTGACAAATCTCATCGAGGGGAATCTGCTTCCCTCTGCTCTCATCTGGATAACTTCCCGACCTGCAGCAGTCAGTCAGATTCCTCCTGCATGTGTTGACAGGATGACAGAAGTACGAGGCTTCACTGAGCCTCAGAAGGAGGATTACTTCAGGAGGAGATTCAGAAATAAAGAGCTGTCAAGCAGAATCATCTCCCACTTAAAGACATCCAGGAGCCTTTACATTATGTGTGGGATTCCAGTCTTCTGCTGGATCACTGCTACAGTTGTGGAGCACATGTTGACTACAGAGCAGAGAGGAGAGCTGCCCAAGACCCTGACTGACATGTACTCACACTTCCTGCTGGTTCAGACAAAGAAAAAGCAAAAGTACCACAAGGGACAAGAGATGAATCAGCAAGAGTTCACCAGTGCTGACGGGGAAGTTCTTCTGAAGCTGGGGAGGCTGGCGTTTGAACATCTGCAGAAAAAAAGCATCCTGTTCTACCAAGAAGACTTGGAGCAGTGTGGTCTGGATGTCACAGAGGCCTCAGTGTACTCAGGAGTTTGTACAGAGATCCTCAAAAGAGAGTCTGTGATCTTCCAGAAACCAGTTTACTGCTTTGTTCATCTGAGTGTTCAGGAGTTTCTGGCTGCAGTCTACATGTTCCACTGTTACACCAACAGGAAGACAGAGGTGCTGCAGAACTTCTTTACTGAGGACGATAAAGGAAATAAGATATCTTTGAAAGATATCTCATCTCTGGAAGATTTTCTAAGCAGAGCCATGGAAGAATCCTTGAAAATTCCGAATAGCCACCTGGAACTGTTTGTGCGCTTCCTTCATGGCCTCTCTATGAAATCAAACCAGAGACTCTTAGGAGGTTTATTGGGTCAGACAGAGAGCAGTCCAGAAATCATCCAGAGAGTCATCAACAACCTGAAGAAGATTAGCAGTGAAGGCAAGATTCCTGAAAGATGCATAAACATTCTTTACTGTCTCAGGGAGATGAATGACATCTTAGTACATCAGGAGATCCAAGAGTTTCTAAAGTCACAAAACACGTCAGAGAAGAAACTCTCTGAAATCGAGTGCACAGCTTTGGCACATATATTGATGATGTCAGAGAACATTATGGAGGAGTTTGATCTGCAGAAGTACAACACATCACGGGATGGACGATGGAGCCTGCTTCCAGCTGTGGTGAACTGCAGAAAGGCTCGGTGAGTCCAAGTGTGATTAACATTATAAATCAGTGTAGATCAATAGTTTAATTCCTAAAATTACTCTCACTAAACAACACCATTGCTCTTATTACACTATTCCAGTTATTTATTCTAAACATTACATGTCAGTTATTTTGTCAGAAATGTTGCTGAGGTATTGCAAACACTAAAAATGTTTTTTTTAATAGAAAATTATTTGGAGGATTTAATTTATATACATCTATATCTTCAGCTGAAACAGCCACTGTGGCCAAATGTGAAAGTAATGGAATGTTGTCAGTGATTAACTCTCAACAATAGAAATTAAATCATTCAGGTTCTTCAGTACAGTCAGTGATAATAACATCGATGTAAATCTTGATAACATCACAGTGAGTGGTCAGAAATTAATCATATGAGACTGTGATAGGAAGCACACAGCTTTCACGCACACAGCACTAAAAGATCAGTGCTTGTTTCTTTACAAAGTGTTTTAACCAGTTTGCTTTTAGCAGCTTTCCAGCTGCACACTTCAGTTCATCTTTGTACCACACACAGCTCTGTCCTGTTGTTCAACTCTCACTCCTCTTTCAGGCCTCAGCAGCTACTGAAATAGGGAAAGCATGGTTAGCATAATGGATATCAGCTTTGACAGCCAGACTTCCTGGGTCCCCTGCAGCTGAGCCACAAACCACACCCTGCCACAGAGACTAAGGCTACGTTCACACTGCAGGCGAAAGCGCATCAAATCCAATTTTTCTGACCCTATGCGACCCATATCCGATCATGGTATGACAGTGTGAACGGCACAAATCCGATATTTTCAAATCCGATCTGGGTCACTTTCGTATGTGGTACTGAATCTGATACATATCTGATGTTTTTGAAAGCGACTGCTGTTTGAACGGTCATGTCGCATTAAATCCGTCTTTTACGTCACTGACACAAGACAGACGCCAATTATCAGCGCCGGAGAAGACATAGCGAATGCTTCCTGGCCATCCCGTGTAGATGTCAGTGAAACTGCTGGGAAGACAACGTTGGAGAAACGTGAACATTTTATTTGTACTGTATAATCTGCAGATTCTGACAGAAATCTGAAACTATCCTTTGAAGCACCGCTCCTCTAAAACAGCAATAAGGATCATTATTAGGCCATATGTAAATAACAAAATAACTTTAAAACTTAAAGCAAATTGGGAAACGTAAAGTACGAAACAAGTCTTTATATTAAGGGCCATCAGTCAAACAATACTGTTTGCTCTGGGTCTAAACAGAGCGCGTTGTGTGTGACGTCTTCTTTTGCGCATGCGGGCCGCTTTGAGCATTCACACTAGAGCGCGTTTGCTGTCACATTTTATTTGTAGTGAGAACAAGCAGACAAAAAAATCGGATTTGATCAAAAAATCGGAATTGAGCATTAAAGCCTGCAGTGTGAACGTAGCCAAAAACTGACACTGCAGTCTTTTTGATTTTTACTCCTGAGTTCAACTTTTTATTTTAGCACTCTGGAGTTGAGGGACACAGTACCAAATCACATGAAATATTACAATGAAATGTAAAGAAGACACACCCTAACTGCATCTCTATTTCAAGTGAAGAATTCAAAATATTTACCAGTTTTTAAAATGTGTTGATAGGCCAGGAAAAATAGACTGATAAATAGTTTCCAACGTGCTTTTTCTGAATATTGTTGTCATGTTTGGTACAGGAAGAAATTTTAAAAACTAGATGTTTTAAGGACAGTGCTGCCAAGCAGAAAGTGGCTGCAAGTAACACATTAAATCAAAGAAAGATTGAAGATCTGTAGGTCTGACAGAGACAGAGGAGAATTATTAAAATGTTTCATGTTAGTAACATCAAATCAGCTGAGCCAGAAGAGACAATTTCCCATTGTGTTGCATCGAGCACACAAAGTAAATATAATGTGTCTTCTTAATAATAACATGCTTTTAATATATGTGTCAATACAGACTTTATGATGTTCATGTCTTTGGGAAAAGCTGTGGATCTCTGGCCTTAGCTCTGACCTCAGACCCCTCCCATCTGAGAGAGCTGCACATGAAATCAGTGAGACTGGAGGAAGACGCAGAAGAACTTTTTACTCATCTGGGGCATCCAAACTGCAGACTGGAGACACTCAGGTTAGTTAACTGTATTTACTGTCACAGTAAAACACTTCTGTTTAAAAATAAGCGAAGATGAGGATGCACTGCATGTCACGTTCGCGGCAAAAAACAGGACTCAAATGCAGGACAGTGTGTTTATTTACAGTGAAATAGTGAACACTGATCAATCTGCCACACTCACAGACACATGCAAAAGATAGTTTTACCTCAGGGCTGTACTGACCAGGTCGCTAAGTGACCCAGCATCGACTGTAGCTCAGCCACACTGTTAAGTAGTGACCACTGACGAGGACGATCAGCACCAGCCGGTGAAGCTTGATGGATGACAGGTGTGGCTGGCTTCAGTGAGGGAATTCCTTTCGACCTGATGTTACCACATAAACCAGCGGTGTGGGTACAAGCTTGGGTACTAAAACTACATACTATAATATTGGTTTTGGTAATATCTGGTTATTTTTAAAAGTGTGTAGAGTTGATTCTGCTGCCGTGTGTGTGTGTGTGTTTTTCTGCAAGTTTGCACTTGACAATAATCTGTACAGTTTGCAATAGCCTGTACCTCCATTAGACGTTCACTTGGTTTCTTATAAGACAAAGATGATTTAATAAAATAACACTTTGTAATTCATATGATGTTTATTCAGCTTTGAGAACAGCACTTTGTCAGAGAAGAACTGTTCAGAACTGCTCAGTGCTCTGAAGTCCAACCCCCCCTATCTGAAACGTCTGGATCTAATAGGATGCAACCTGGAGGGCTCAGGGATGAAACAGCTGTATGATTACCTGGAGAGTCCACACTGCAAACTACAGTTTAAAAGGTCAGTTCACTTGACTTAGATTATAAAGGAACAATATTTATTTGGTTTCTGTCTATCAGTGTGTCTGCAGAACAAACAATCACACATACAAAGAGAATCCGGCTGTGTAGCAGGCTGACTTTGTGATGATCCAGAGTAACAACAGAACAAAGTTACTCCTCATATTACAGAAAAAGCTTTAAATATACAGCTGGTTACATTGAACTGCACTTTTAAAGTTCTCGTGTTCTTACACTTTATGAATTGTTAGTTTCACATGTCCACAGAATCTGTATTTCAGGCTTCTGTTCACAACAACATACAGATCTTTTTTTAACCATGTCTGCATACCTCAAGTTAGAAATTCCTTTTAGTGTCAGTGGAAGTCAAACTGGAATGGGCACTACACCCACCTCTTTCTGTGGAAAACACTCAACAGGAGCAGAGCAGCTCTTTCTGTATACTGTCTGACTTTTTGATAGAGAACTGAATTTGGATCTGCATCGCTCCTAACTGCAAATGCACCACATGTAAATATATATTTTATAGCCATTATGTTCTCAGAAACAGAAAATGGATTCCTGAAAACAGCCAGCCAGGTGGACAAACAGTTAGAGGTCTATTGAGCCAAGAAGTCTTAAACCTTAAGTTTCTCATCTAATCCCTTTGACAGCTTGGTCTGTGAAAGGGATTAGATGGCCTGTGTTCCACTGAGACAGGCCATCACAGTCTAAACACCAAACACCTCTATCTAAATTTTGTAAATCAGGTTCATTCTTTCTAATCATGCTTACCGCAATTTTTGTTATTTCTCCCACATGCACAATAGTAAGCTGCTCACTTCTTGCTGGACCTCCATCACAGGTTACACCAAGAGACACTGATTGATCAGTAATAACAGTTTAACACAAAAAGGAGTTTATTACAATTGCTGGATGCACTTATAGTCAGTTTTAATGTTGTTTGTTTAGTATGACTTTTATAGAGTCTTTTCTCATTTTGTTAACAAAAAGATGTAACAATTTATTTTGTTGCTACCTGTTCTTGGTCCTGTCTCCTCATGTTCCTGCAGAGTGTCTGTGGTTTAGATGCTGCACTTAGGTGAGTATTATTCAGATCTGTTAGTGGGATTGATTTATGTATTTCAATGGTCACTTCCAGATTACTAAAGATAATTTTTAAGATAAATCATTGTAATCGTAAATAATATCTCAAGATCTAATATATCATTAACACATTGCATTGATGTGTATGTCTGTTGATGTTTTTGTATTCAAATCGTTTGAAGACCAGCTGGCTTTGATGGATTTATACAGAATCTCAGTATTTGGTGAGTTTAACTTAAAAGGTTTCATTCTTTACATTAAACTCTTTTTAATTTAATTATTGACCTTTTGATGAGCTGCTATAGATATTATGAACACCTGAAATGAAATGACTCCTGTTTACAAAAACAAAATAAAAATCAAATTTAAATTCATATGTAACCATATTTCTGATGTTTTGTGTGACATGTCCACTCGTTGTCTCACACAAACAGGCATAGAATCACTTTATTTCTTTCATGTTTCACTAAGACGTTGGATGTCTGTTTATTTTAAGAGTAAAGACGTAAATGTGCTGTTCCTCTCTGTTGTTAAAATTAATGATTGGTTTCCTAAAAATGATTTGAAGCATATGCAACAATCTTTTTCAATCTTAAATAGATCAAGATCAATGCAGTGATGCCTGCAGAGTCATCCTGAAAGAAATCAGTGGTCAAAGCGTGGCTCTACTCAGACTTCCTGAATCTGTTCCAGAACGTATGAAGACACAAAGACAGTGTGGCCTTAACTCCAATGTCAAACTTTGGTTTATGGATAAGATCTTTCGAAACTAATGAACTTCTCTTCAGTGGATGGAGTACAGGATTGAGGTAAAACACCTCGACCTCAGAGTGTGCTGAGGTCATTTCCACTTCAGACACTCCTATACGCCTTTACTTACTGGATGACTCCAATGAACCAGTGAGTGTGTTAGCACGGGAATGTTGACTTTTCTACAGTGTGAAACATTCAGCTCACCCAGCTAAAGGACACTTTGTATTCAGCTTTGATTTGTTACAGAGCAGAATCTTGTGAAACAGGTTTCATTGCACTGATTTCACACCCAAGGACCCACTGAGGAGACTACAGTTAGAATGTACATTGAAAACACAGAGAAGTTTTCATTTATCTTAGAAGAGTCAGTCAAATTTGAAATGAGTTCTGCTACATTACTTGGACTAATGAGCTCTTATTTTATACCTACAGATACTCTCTTAAGTTAAAGAATATTTTTGAGGTACAATAGCTAGTCTTGGAACTAAAAGCAGACTTTGCTTGTGCAGGTCCTTGTTTATTATTTTACTGTGAGATGTTTTAATAATTTCACTACTGTAATGTTACTGTTGAACATTGTCTTGATTCTGGTGTTGCATTAGCGATCCAACAGTGTGTTTTTCAGTGCTGTGTCATATTACAGCTCAGAGAAGGGTGTGTCACATGTACTGTGTTATATATCTATATATATATCTATATATATATATATATATGTACATACATATATTTTTTCGATACAAAAAAATGTTCATGCTTCTTTAATTTGTCATTTATTAAAATTATAAATATATATTTTAACTCAAAAGTACAGTTTTTAAATTTGATGTTGCTGAAACAACAAAGTAATAAAAAAATAAATCTATCTGATTGAGAAATCCTTCATCTTTGGAAAAGAGATTTTCTTACAGAGAAATGGCTCTTTCCAAAATAAAAGCTATACTATACGCTT
>CAKLIZ010001132.1:0-18624 GCA_922035795.1 Oreochromis mossambicus
AGGTACAACATAAATGCTACGGCAAGGAGGAGTCAGGACGCCAGGTCAGGGGGGAGATATCATCACCCCCACCCGAGATTGGGTACATAGCCCCAAGTGCGATAGAAGAAGGATCGTTGAGTGCGAGAGGAACTGACCTGAAAGATAGGATCATGGCCAAGCTTGAAACCTGGATCCCCCGTAGCCGGTTACCAAGATTACGTGAAGTACCCTCAGAAGGTCTGCTAGATGATGTTAATGCAGCACTACGGATGATACCTACAACCACGATTACCGACACTAACAAGCTGATCTACACTACGGCAGCAGTGATCAGTGAGATGCTTGGCTACAAGTTGAACAGCCACAAGGGGCAGTACCCTCCATGGAGAAGGAGGCTAGAGGGCAAGATCAAAGTAGCACGAAGGGAGGTTAGCCAACTAACGGAGTTGCAGAAAGGCGTGACAAAGAAGGTGCATAAGAAATACAGCAAGCTGTCCATACCTGAGGCCTTGGAAACTGCCAAGCAACGACTCACAGCCTTGGCCAGCCGCTTGAGGAGGTACACCAGAGAGATAGAAGGCAGGAGAATAAACCAGCTGTTCTCCACAGAACCAGCAAAGGTGTACTCTCAGTGGCAAGGGAACAATAATAACAGAACAGCACCACCAAGGCTGGAGACGGAGCAATACTGGAAGAGCATATGGGAGAAAGACACAACCCATAACGGCAATGCTCAGTGGCTAGTGGATCTGAGGGCAGACCATAGCGACCTCCCTGAACAGGGTCCAGTAACCATCACAGTGGCAGACATCCAAGAAAGGGTCTCCAGTATGAAGAGTTGGACAGCACCAGGCCCCGACTGGCTGAAGAAGCTGACTGCACTCCACGAGCGTCTGGCAGCACAAATGAACCAGCTGCTAGTTAACGAGAGACACCCGGAATGGCTAACCGAAGGTCGGACGGTCCTGATCCCCAAGGACCCCAAGAAGGGACCGGTCCCATCCAACTACCAACCAATAACCTGCCTCAGTACTACATGGAAGCTCCTGTCAGGCATCATATCGGCTAAGATGAACAGGCACATGGGTCAATACATGAGCGGGACACAGAAAGGGATGGGCAAGAATACCAGAGGCGCAAAACACCAGCTACTGGTAGACAGAACAGTCAGCCGAGACTGCAAGACCAGACTGACCAACCTGTGCACAGCCTGGATTGATTACAAGAAGGCCTATGACTCAATGCCCCACAGCTGGATACTGGAATGCCTAGAATTGTACAAGATCAACAGGACCCTAAGAGCCTTCATCAGGAACTCAATGGGGATGTGGCGTACAACACTAGAGGCCAACTCCAAGCCCATAGCACAAGTCACCATCAAGTGCGGGATCTACCAAGGAGATGCTCTGTCCCCACTGCTGTTCTGCATAGGCGTGAACCCCCTCAGTGAGATCATTAACAAGACTGGCTACGGATACCGACTACGGAACGGAGCGGTTGTCAGCCACCTCCTGTACATGGATGACATCAAGCTGTATGCCAAGAGTGAACGAGACATCGATTCACTGATACACACTACCAGGCTATACAGCAATGACATTGGAATGTCATTCGGGCTGGAGAAGTGTAGTCGGATGGTAACAAAGAGAGGGAAGGTAGTCAGAACTGAGGGGATTGAACTACCAGAAGGCAACATTGCAGACATAGAGGACAGTTACAAGTACCTGGGGATCCCACAGGCGAATGGGAACCATGAAGAGGCCGCTAGGAAAGCTGCAACCACCAAGTACCTGCAGAGGGTCAGGCAAGTCCTGAGGAGTCAGCTGAACGGTAAGAACAAGATCCGGGCCATCAACACCTACGCCCTGCCCGTGATCAGGTACCCTGCTGGGGTAATAGGCTGGCCAAAGGAGGAGATAGAAGCCACTGACATCAAGACAAGAAAGCTCCTTACCATGCATGGAGGGTTTCACGCCAAGTCCAGCACCCTGAGGTTGTACGCTAAGCGGAAGGAAGGGGGCCGGGGACTGGTGAGTGTCAGCACCACAGTCCAGGATGAGACAAGAAACATCCACGAATACATCACGAAGATGGCCCCAACTGACAGCGTGCTCAGTGAATACCTCAGGCAGCAGAAACCCAAGAAAGAGGAGGAAGGCGAGGAACCATCATGGAAGGACAGGCCCCTGCACGGTATGTACCACCGGCAGATAGAGGAGGTGGCTGATATACAGAAATCCTACCAGTGGCTGGACAAAGCTGGACTGAAAGACAGCACAGAGGCACTAATCATGGCAGCACAAGAACAAGCTCTGAGTACAAGATCCATAGAGGCTGGGGTCTATCACACCAGGCAAGACCCCAGGTGCAGGCTGTGTAAAGATGCCCCAGAGACAATCCAGCACATAACAGCAGGGTGCAAGATGCTAGCAGGCAGGGCATACATGGAACGCCATAACCAAGTGGCCGGCATAGTGTACAGGAACATCTGTGCCGAGTATAACCTGGAAGTCCCAAGGTCAAAATGGGAGATGCCCCCAAGGGTGATGGAGAATGACCGAGCTAAGATCCTGTGGGACTTCCAGATGCAGACGGACAAAATGGTGGTGGCTAACCAACCGGACATAGTGGTGGTAGACAAACAGAAGAAGACGGCTGTAGTGATCGATGTAGCGGTTCCGAATGACAGCAATATCAGGGTGTTTTTTTACATATATATTTATATATATATATATATATATATATATATATCACCCAGCGACTGGGCTTTTCTGGACAGAGATCTCCGATGTTATTCCCGGGATCTGCTGGAGCCACTCGCCTAGCTTGGGAGTCACAGCACCTAGTGCTCCGATTACCACGGGGACTACCGTTACCTTCACCCTCCACATCCTCTCCAGCTCTTCTCTGAGCCCTTGGTATTTCTCCAGCTTCTCGTGTTCCTTCTTTCTGATATTGCTGTCATTCGGAACCGCTACATCGATCACTACGGCTGTCTGATTCTGTTTGTCTACCACCAGTATAGAGCTGTTCGATATAACGATGTATATCGGATGACGATATAAAAACGTCTATCGTTTCATTTTACGCTATCGTTTGTTTCGTCGTGTCGCAAAATAAACTGTTTACGGCAATATTTTTTCATCATTTTGATGGTCACTGTAGCGGCTATATTAATTTCTTAAAGTTCTCTCTTACTCTTATATTTAATATAACCACAGTACAGACGGACAAGCGCTTGTTTTTATGCGTTTTCGTTAGCAACAACGACGGTAAAACCACGGCGTGTCCGCTTGTTTATTTTCCACATAAACCTTTCACAATAAAGCTCAAGATCCTGTTGAGACTTTTCAAAATAAACTGAATCACGTGAAAGATGCAGAGTATTTACAGATGAGAAGCAAAAAAGCCGTCAGGTGCTAAAAAATAAACCTCAGACTCAAACGTTAGAACAGGCTTTTCCCCGCAGCACGCCGTGTAATAAATACTCACAAAGAAAACGGCGGCCGTTACAACCTATGTCTAAAAATGTATCGTTTCATGCATCAAACACTCGACTCCAGGTACGCGACGCCCAGCCGGAAACACTTCACGCAAGTCGAGATGCCCGAGATTCACAGAATTTACAGAAAATGTTACATTTTTTTCATTTATATCGTTATCGGACGATAGATGTCTTAATATCGGGATATGAGATTTTGGTCATATCGCACAGCCCTACACCAGTATGTCCGGTTGGTTAGCCACCACCATTTTGTCCGTCTGTATCTGGAAGTCCCACAGGATCTTAGCTCGGTCATTCTCCACCACCCTTGGTGGCTAACCAACCAGACATAGTGGTGGTAGACAAACAGAATAAGACGGCCGTAGTGATCGATGTAGCGGTTCCGAATGACAGCAATATCAGAAAGAAGGAACACGAGAAGCTGGAGAAATACCAAGGGCTCAGAGAAGAGCTGGAGAGGATGTGGAGGGTGAAGGTAACGGTGGTCCCCGTGGTAATCGGAGCACTAGGTGCTGTGACTCCCAAGCTAGGAGAGTGGCTTCAGCAGATCCCGGGAATAACATCGGAGATCTCTGTCCAGAAGAGCGCAGTCCTGGGAACAGCTAAGATACTGCGCAGGACCCTCAAGCTCCCAGGCCTCTGGTAGGGGACCCGAGCTTGAAAGATATACCGCCCGGAGGGGGATGCTGGGTGTTTTTTTTTTATATATAATAAAATATATATATATATATATATATACACACACACACACACACACACACACACACACACACACACACACACACACAAACAAACAGGACACAGAAAAGAAACAGGACACAGAAAAGAAACATACACAAATTTTTCTTACATATTTACATCAAGGACAATGGTTACTATAAACAGAGTACTGTACAGTTATTAAATTAAATAAAATTAACTACAGATAAGAGGCAAACCAGGTTGTAGTGCAAATCGGTTGATTAAATTATTGCAGTTACAGCGCAGATGTAAACATCTATTGGGAGCAGTTTTGATTGTACAGTCTGACAGCTGCAGGGAGGAAGGACCTGCGGAAACGCTCCTTCATGCATCTAGGATGTAGCAGTCTGTCACTGAAGGAGCTCTGCAGTTCAGCAACATTTACATGCATGGGGTGGGAGACTCTGTCCATCAGAGATGTTACTTTGTTATTCTCCTTCTGTCTCCCACCACCTGCAGTGGGTCCAGGGTGCATCCCAGAACAGAGCTGGCCTTCCTGATGAGTTTATCCAACCTCTTCCTCTCAGCTGCCGATGAACTACTGTTCAAATATACAACACAGTAAAAAATGACAGATTCCACCACAGAGTCATAGAAGGTCTTTAAAAGCGCTCCCTGTACTCCAAATCACCTCAGCCGCCTCAGCAGGTAGAGTCTGCTATGACCCTTCCTGTAAAGAGCATCATTGTTGCGACTCCAGTCCAGTTTATTATTCACGTGAACACCCAGGTACCTATAAGAGTCCACTATCTCAATGTCCACTCCCTGGATGTTCACCAGTGTCAGTGTGGTGGGTCTGCGTCTCCGGAAGTCCACCACCAGCTCCTTGGTTTTCCCGGCGTTGATCAGCAGGTGGTTTCTGCTGACACCAGTCTACAAAGTCCAGAGTCCGCTGTCTGTACTCTGAGTCGTCCTCACCTGTAATGAGGCCGACTATGGTAGAGTCATCAGAGAACTTCTGTAGGTGGCAGCGTGGGGAGTTGATGGAGAAGTCTGCAGTGTAGAGGGTGAAGAGGAACGGTGCCAGCACAGTTCCCTGTGGGGGCCCCCGTACTGCATACCAGCGTATCAGAGACACAGCCCTGTGTCCTCACATACTGTGAGCGTCCTGTGAGGTAGTCCAGATTACTACCGGAGGATAATCCATGCTGCGAACCCCTACAAGAGGCCACTGGAGGTAGTGTTTTTTGATCACCTCTTGTCATCCACTACCTTCACTGTCAGTTTTGTGGATATTAAAGGACTAAAGCAAATAATTACAGATTTGAGGGCGAGGCTCTGTTTTGAACTATTTGGCATGGGCGGTCCAGGCAAGGAAAATTCAGCGGCCCTCCTGGAAGCCCTCACCTCTTGGTATTCTCAGCATCAGCGGCCTTTCCCGTCGCTGTTTATTGCCAAATCACTCGATCCTCCCTTAACCCTTTAAGACCTACCATAGAACCAAGTCCGCCAGAGCTTATCTTTATATTTTTACATGCTGTAGTGCCATTTTTGGGAACATTTCAAGTTGCTATACATCAATACAACCATTATAGTCCAAACTTTAATAATATGTATGCATTAAGTGGATAATAACTACACAAGTTGCAAAAAAGTGCAATAAACTACAAAAAAATTGAAAATCGTTTTTGTTTTTTTACATATATTTCTAGTTTAATTTAATTTAAGGGGTTTATTCCTCAAAATTGTAAATACAAAAAAGTTGCACAAAATAGTTTCCAACAACAGGAAATTTATATTGAGTGTCTTCATAGCTTTATTTTTGAGATACACCCATTTTTATATACTGCAGGAAAAAACGAAGAAAAAATATTATAATGCAAATTTGCAAAAAAAAATGCATGTGCATCAAAATAAACTATTTCCAGCAGTGCGATTTGAGTTCTAAGCATCCCAGAAACTATAAATAAAAGCATAAAGTCAAACATGACTTTTAAAAACACCAGTGTAGGCTTATAAGGCCCCGAAAAAACCTACATTTCCGCGAAAATGACGTCACTTCCGGTTTCGGCCAGGTAATGGCGGACATGCGATAGTTCGCGCTGACGTCTATTCCAACGTAGGAAGTGTTATGAACAGCTGATCGGAACGGCAAAGCGTGTTTCTGGAATATTATGTTTTTGTTGCTGCAAGTGCTTTTTATGCAATTTTTGCAAAGTTATATGTGGAATGAAACTGTGACCTAGGGCAAGCTGATGGCATAAGATGCAAGTACAACTCCTCCGGTTTCATATTGGGGGTGCATTATTGCGCTAGCTTACGTGGTTGCAGTTCTACAGGGATTTAAAAATAGTTACGCAAAACGGAGCGTTCCTGCTCCGACTGGTTTTAAAGGGTTAAGGGAGAAACGACGCCCTTGCCATCTTCACCCCACCACACCTCCACTCTCTCCTGATGGCTGCTGTTATTGGACCTGCAGCACAGAACGCGGCAGTGAGTAAAATACACTCTGCCATCAGAACTAATTCACTCACTAAGACCAGGAAAGTTCATAGGAGTTCTTCTTTGTTGACTGGCCATTTTAAGACTGTTTTTGCTGCCAAGCTTCCTCTCTCTGAGAAGAAATCTGGTTCCGCTATGTTTTAGACTGTTAGCTCAGCGACAGTTAGCTTAGAACCTGTGAGCTTAGAAACTGTTAAGCCTGTGTCAGTTAATGTAACAACTCTGATTTCTGAGTCAATGGACTTTCTGGATGTTGACCCAGAGTCAGAAGACGCAGAAGTATTCAACCCCATATCAGGGAGCTCAGAGTCTGGCAGTTTGGAGTTAGTCAACGCACAGTTAGTGGACCTTTCAGCCCAGTCAGGCTACGCAGAGACAGGGATTCTCCCCAGGGCTTCCCCAGAGGCTGAGTTTGTGACTGTTGCCACCTCTGGACCCATGGAGAAAGTAGAGCTTGCTGGGCTTCAACCCTCAGCTCAGTCCCCTGTGCAGTTGCCGCTAGCTCACTCCCCTGTTCAGTTGCCCCTAGCTCAGTCTTCCACTCCACCACCTGCTTTACAACCATCGTTACTGCCTTCAGCTAAGGTTGTCTACAAGCTGATGGCATGAAATGTAAGTACAACTCCTCCGGTTTCATATGCAAAAAAAATTATTGCGCTAGCTCACGTGGTTGCAGTGCTACCGGGATTTAAAAATAGTTATGCAAAACACAGCGTGCCCGCTCTGACCGGTTTTAAAGGGTTAAAGCATTCATGTCGTTTGATGTTTGAGCTGATAAATGGTACGTCTGAAATCCAGGGGCGGATCTAGAGAAATTTTCTTAGGGTGGCATGAGGGTGGCAAAGAAATCAAATGGGGTGGCAAAATCAAAGCCTTTTTTTCAAACAAATATGCAGGTGGTTACATATGGTTAAAATGATTCAAATGCAGTAAGTATACACGTTTTTCATACAAATATAGTCTATAACTTAATTATTGTCTGTAGCCCACATAACACACTTCAGTTGCATAAAAACATGTGAGTTTTGATGTTATGTACTGTATAGCCTGTATAATAAATAAATATGTAGCCCAATAAGTATAAAATCCAGAAAGCTACACAACATGGGGCGGTTCATTTACAAATACAAGTCTAACTTAAGTTTCACACTGTTTTTTGTTAGAAAACAATCACATTGTTACAGCTTAAATTACATAAAATGTCAGTAATCTGCACTGTCATGAACAAAAATTTAAACCTAATTTTTCATGATTTGTTGGATTAACCCACTAAGGTCTGAAATACAACCGGCCATTTTTGACTCCTTTTGAGTTTACATTTGTATTTCCCCCTCAAATTGTTTCATTTGATTTTTTTCCCCTTGCCTTGTTTGGTATCATTCTTTTCAGCTCAACTGAATTTAGTTGTTTTTTTTCACTGACATACTGCATTATTATTACTGATCTGAAATCACACAAAGAATTTAAAATCCTAGTAGTATTTTTTACTGTAAAAAAAACCCCACAGACATGTTGAGTAAATGTTTATAACTTGAAATGCAAATATAAATTGTACATTTTGTAAACATATACAACTATTTATCTAAAAATGCAGCCAATACACCTGCTGTTTTTTTCATTTTGTACAACCATTTAAAAATATTACTAAAACTAAAATGAGAGAACAATCAGGTGTCGCAATAAGAGGCCCCACAAATGATGTGTGCCAGTAAAAAAAAAGTTTGTCCACCAAAAGACAGAGGAGAACAGCACAGGGACAAACCTGCAGGCCTGACAACAGGAGGTGTATCACTCCGCTGGTTTTCTACTTAGTGACAGTGTTTACATTACAAATGTGCCTTTGTGACATTCATTAGTGCCCTCACTGACACACAAAACAAAACGACTACACAACAGAACAACTACACAAGACAACACAACACACTAACTATACACTCCACACTAAACATCACAAATATCCCACATCTAAAAACTCTCTCTCTCACTCTCTCTCTTTCTCACTCGCTCGCTCTGTCTCGCTGCCGTTACCGTCACTCCCAAAACTCTCCCCTCTTCCTAAACAACCAAATCCCATGTGTTGACTTTTTTTTTTTTAAATTGGTCAACATGGTGCATTTTTCCACCGATAGGAAAGCGGTGGCTTTTTTTTCCCCCTTTCTTTACTGTTTTCGCGCTGTCCTTAGAAAACGCTTAAAACCCACACACACAAAAACGTGGCGACAGTATTTAGTAAAAAGCGTGGCTTATATATATTATCATAACTCTGGATTTACTGGCCTGTAATTAAAATTTAAAAACTTTTAACTCCGAACTTTCAATATGGGCTGAAATAGAGACTCTGCGTGGCTGCAGCTTGTTGCTATGTCAGCTTAAAACAGTCATGTGATTTGGAGGTGCAGCGTGTCCGTGGACCTCACAGGGTTAATAACACTCACCTTCCTTCCATTTCCAGAGTGTAACATCCAACCAAATGTGTAAAATCCGAAATTCCCATGGTGTTGTTCAAAATGTGCTCTGGCACAATCATAAGCATCGCTTGCTACTGAAAACAAGAAAAAAGCCGGTCCTGCTGTGGGCTGCACCATTTGTTAATGGTGGAGGGGGGGAACACTATGCAATATATTCAGTTTTAGCATTTATATTCACTGTTGACTGTAACTACGCTCAAACTGTTAATGCTATCTTATTTTAATAAACAACACTGTCATATGCAAAACTGGGGTGGCACTTGGGGTGGCAAGGGATCATTTTAGGGTGGCAGTTGCCACCCCATGCCACCCTTCTAGATCCGCCCCTGCTGAAATCTCTAGATTATTGCAAAGTGCTTGTTCTACATCTAGCCAAGGTTCATTTAAGAAGGTATGTTTTAGCCATCCTGAGATAAATTGAAGCCTGTTGGCTAAGAAGTAGTGCTGAAAGTTAGCTAGATCTAATCCTTCTTTATCCTTGGTCTTTTGTAGTGTTTTTAAGCTTATACGTGGGGGTTTAACTTTCCAAAGGAATTCAGACATGTATGAATCTAGAGATCTGAACCAATCTTGTGGTGGTTTAATTGGGATCATTGAGAATAAATAATTAATTTTTGGTAAGACCATCATTTTTATAGCGGCAACCCTTCCCATGAGTGATATGAGTAGACATTTCCATCTAGCCAGATCGCCTTCTACTTTCTTTAAAAGTAGGATATGGTTTAATTTAGTTAGATCTGCAAGCTTGGGAGAAACATTAATACCTAAATATTTTATATTTCCAGATTGCAGTGGTGTAGAAGAAGAATTATGGAAGGAGCAACTAATCGGAAGGACTGTAGATTTTGACCAGTTAATTGAGTAATCTGATATTCTTGCAAAAGAGTTTATCAGTGCAATTACCCCAGAGAGATTGGTTTGTGAGTTTTGGAGAAAAAGTAACACATCATCCGCATAAAGACTGATTTTATGTTCCACGTTCTTGCATTTTATGCCCTTAATTACTGTATTCTGTCTAACTGCTGCTGCTAGTGGTTCAATAAAAATTGCAAACAGTGAAGGGGAGAGTGGGCATCCCTGCCTAGTGCTCCTCAGGAGACAGAAGCTGGAGAATGTTTGGTCATTTCTTTTGACACAAGCTGTTGGGGAATTGTATAATATTTTTAACCAGTTAATGAAAGAGCTTCCAAAACCAAATTTGTGTAAAGTTGCAAACAGAAATTTCCAATTAACTCTGTCAAACGCTTTTTCTGCATCTAGGGAAAATATTGTAGTTTCCATGTTTTTACTGCATGAGTAGTCTATCAAATTAAGTAATCTACGTGTATTTGTTGATGAGTGCCTACCTTTTATGAAACCAGTTTGGTCAGGATGAATTAAAAGGGTTTTTTTTTTCTCTAATCTCTTTGAGAGAGCTTTGCAGATTATTTTAAGGTCTACATTTATAAGGGATATTTGACGATAGCTTGAGGGATATACAGGGTCTTCTGGTTTTAGCAGGAGATTGTCACGGCGAGTGAGATGAGCCGTGTGGAAATAATGAAGGAGGATCCAAACGCAGGCACTTGTAAAGGTGTGAAGGTGGTTTATTGAACACAAAATAAAAATAGACAAACGGCAAACGGAGAATGAACACACTGGGAACAACTAACTACTGAACACCAACCTGAACATGAAGGAATACAGACGATGGTATATGATGGTGACAGCAGGGAG
This sequence comes from Oreochromis mossambicus, assembly GCA_922035795.1. Lineage (NCBI taxonomy): Eukaryota > Metazoa > Chordata > Actinopteri > Cichliformes > Cichlidae > Oreochromis > Oreochromis mossambicus. The sequence goes on from CAKLIZ010001132.1 coordinate 10,855, forward strand.
AACACATGAATGGAACATAGTAAACATAGACGGACCAGTGACTACTGCAACAGAAGACACGACTTAAATACACTCAGAGAAACACAGGGAGATTACACACAGGTGGGGGACACAGCTGGGAGTAATTAACGAGACGAGACAAGGGAGGTAAACTGAACACAGTCACATGAGACGCAGACCTTCACAATAAAACAGGAAACAAGAAAACACTACACAAGGACGCAGGCTCGACACTGAGAGGCAGACAGAATATAACACATGGAACCTGAACTATACTAAACGTGAGACACAACCGAAGAACAAATCCTTAAACATTAATAAACAGAAACATAGAATTCAAATAATAACCAACAAATCACAAAGGTAACAAAACGATCAGTCAAGAATAAACCAAAACATAATAAACTCAGAATGCTGGGTCGAACCGACCCAGAACCGTGACAGAGATTAATGTTTGCAGAATTCATATTTGGTGGAAGTCTGCCCTTTTCTTTGATTTCCAACAACGTTCTGTAAAGAATTTGTGCTAGAATCGTCCAGAATTCTTTGTAGAATTCTGCAGGGAAGCCGTCTGGACCTGGAGCCTTATTATTGGGCATACTTATCAGGGCTTCTTGGAGTTCATCTGGCATCAGTGGCGAATCCAGTGCCATTGCTTGAGTGTCTAATGATTTTGGAAGAGTTATGTTGTCCAAAAACTGATCAATTTCGTCTTTAGATGGGTTTATTTGTGGTGAGTATAAAGTTTGATAAAAATCCCTGAAAATGTTGTTTATTTTTTTCGGGTCATATATTGTGTTCCCAGATAAATCTTGAACAGCACATATAGTTGTTTTTTCTTTATTTATTTTTAGCTGGTTCGCTAGAAATTGACCGGATTTAATACCATGTTCAAAAAGGCTTCTTCTAGGGATTTGATGGTTTTTTCTAATTCCTGAATATTTTGTTTTCTTCTTTCTTTTTATGTGATGAGAAAGAAATTATTTTACCTCTCATCACAGCTTTCCCTGCTTCCCATAGAACAGATGCTGATGTTCTGGGAGTGTCATTAAAGTCTAAATATAGAGTCCACTCTTTTTTAAAATATTTAATAAAGTCTTCATCTTTAAGCAGTGATGTATTAAATCTCCAGTTTTTACTTTGCGTAATGTTCTTTTTATGTATCAGTGTTAAAGATACAGGAGCATGATCGCTGACAGCTATAGGGTGTATCTCAGTGTCTGAAATATCACTCAGCAGTGAGCTGCTGACCAAAAAATAATCCAGACGAGAGTAGGAGTGATGAACATGTGAGAGGAAAGTATATTCCTTATTGTTGGGGTGAAGGGAGCACCATGCATCGCAAAGACCAAAGTTGCTCATATACTGTTTGATTATATTTGTGGACTGCCAATTATGCTGAGTTCCTGCTGTATTGAGCCTATCCATTTCTTCATTTAGTCCAAGGTTGAGGTCACCTCCAAGAACAAGTATGCCATCTAAGTGTTCAGAGAGTGCACTGAAAAAAACGTGAAAGAATGATGGATCATCAACATTTGGACCATATACACTTACAATACATAGCTTTTTATCAAGTATAGATAGTTTAATGATTAAGAATCTGCCCTCTGGATCTATAACTGTATCGAGTACTGTGAAATTAATATTTTTATGTATCAAAATTGCTACTCCCCTTTGTCTAGAGTTATAACAGGCTGAGAACACATTAGGAAACTCAGGTGTTTTAAGTTCTTTTAAACCTCTAAGAGGTCTGTGGGTCTCTTGTAAAAGGACAACATCTGCCTGTAGTTTTTTGAGTTGAATATTTTCTCTGGAGCCAGTTCTATTTACATTCCATGTAACAAACCTTAGTGCGCCCATAGATGTCTGTGTATAACTAGTGATGTATGCTATGTGTGTCGCTTAGACAGGTGGAGAGAATACATCACTTGTTCGTAAATAGAAGGAGAGAAAAAAAATGTGTGGCGAGATGCTCCCTGAGTCTGACTATGTGTGTGCATATTTACTAATATGAGTACGCTTGACTTAAGTGTGTGTATCCTATACATCTGTGTGTGCTTTGTGATTGATGTAAATGTGCTGCCGTTGAGCACATGACTGTGCGTGATCGTGCTGTGCGTATGTGTCGAAATAAAGGATGTTGTTTGTGGATGAGTATTGAAGCAGGTGATCGAAGCAGTGAAAGAAAATAAGAAGAAAGAAACCAAGGAGAAGAATGAGCAGCATAAAAAAGAGGGGGGAAAAAAGAAAGAAAAAAAAGAAGAAGAAAAACAACCCGGAAACATTCCAATTACACCATTGACAGAGAGTGACGGTGTTAATTCTGCTACGATATCACACTTAAATTGCGATTTGATATTGGTAAGTTAAGCAGATGTTAATGCAAGTTAGTGTGAGTGGATAGGAAAAGACTGTAGCAGATTCTTATCTGGTGTGAAGTTCATACAGCCACGGAGTGATGCCGGGGTCGCGGTAAAGCTGTCCATCCATGTAGAGCTGGTCCACGGTGATGACAGCGCGGTCGCCCTTCTGGATGAAGCCGCGTCAGATTGGGAAGAGGACCCTGCGTCGTTCCAGGATCTCTTTTGGGAACTGGTCGTTTATGCTGAAGTCCGTTCCTTTTAATTCCCTGCCGCGACTTTTCACCTGTTCCTTTTGTTTGAAGTGGCCAAATTTGGCCACAATAGGACGTGGTCTCCCGGCCGCTGACCGCATGGGGCCGATGCGATGCATTCTATCAAACACGATATTTTTTACGGTGTCCTCCGGCAGCTTCAGGTGGGTTCTGATAAAGCTTTTCACTGTAAGTGACGGAAGTGACAGACAAGGTAAGCGACTCATGTAGTGACGTCAGACGCCGGAGATTTTGGCGGAAAATTAAAGCGAATGGTAGCTTAGAATTGAACACATTTCTTTAAGCTTCAATTTTACCAAATACACTTATCAATTGTCTTATAACTAACAACATTTGTCTAAATCATCTCCAACACCCTGGAGAACAACGGGGAGAGTTTAGAGGCTCTCCAAGATTACATCGACAGGTGCTTCCAAGATCTAGTAATGAAGAAGGCTCAGAGTGCATCTTCCCCGGCCAAAAGTGAGACGCCGTCATCGAAAAGGTGTCGCCCGGCAGACTCCCCCGGCACAACATCGCCAGCCGGCAAAGATATTGCAGACATCCTAGAGTCAATCGACAATCGATTGTCCAGTTTCGATGCAAGGCTGTCCTTAGTGGAGATTCTACACCGGGAATTTAAATCCTTGTGAGAATCCCTGGAGTTCAGCCAGCAGCAGGTGGAAACGCTCTCTGCTGAAAATGCCATGCTAAGGGAGTCGGTCAAATGTCTCACTGAAAATATTACCCAGCTAAATAGAGAAAATAAAAGAATAAAAGAGACAGTTATTGATCTACAAGCCCGTGGCATGCGAGATAATCTTGTATTTTCTGGTATTCCAGGATCCACTGGAGAAAACACGGAGACTACGGTGAAAAGCTTCATCAAGATTTGAACTAAATATCTCTACAGACTGTACTGGTCCTCTGCACTGAGCCTGATCTTCCTGCTATTCTGCTTTTTAACAACTTGTGAAAAGATGCGTGACATTTTATTTAAAAAAATCTTTGACAAAGGTAAATCAAATTTTAATTTTGTCAGCCAAGAAACTGTCATTTGTGGGAGATGTCCTATTTAATAAAGCCTAATGTTATGCGAATTTTAGGAGTGTGACACCATAAGAGCAAGCTCAACCTGATTTCATTGCTCAACTTCAGGTTGGCATAAAACAAACTGAGTGATATTTATTTATTTGTTTATTGCTAATTTTTTAACACATGTTATGTTTATATCCTGTCCGTATTATTAGACAGGAAAACATTGTTTAGTTTATGAGGATTTTCATATATGGTTGCAAGTCACTTTGATTTTAATGGCCATACGGACCATTTCAAGCAGTTTAGTAAGTTTAGTAAGAAGCTGTAAGTTTAATCAGATAAAGAAATTTTTTACAGCTCAAAGTGATAAAATAACATTAAGACACAAAAACTAAGGACAGAGCCTCACACTTCAATGTGACTGAGTCTGTCTCTGTGATCTAATCATTGGTCCACCTTGAAGAAACAGCTGTAAAGTTAGAGAATAACATATGTTCATGAAATATGCCAACTATCAATAAAGATAACCATTAAAACACACATTAGATTAACTGACTTACCTTTGATCTCACAAAAAGAATATGTTAGAGAAACAATTATTTAACAAATTAAATAAATTCAGTAATAATATACCGATAGCTAGGAGATTAAGAAATTAAGATAAAAAAAATCCCATTTCACATTTTTTTTCAGTGTAAATGGCCGCATTAACAATTAAACAATATTTTGACAAAAAGTTCAACATACAGAGCAGGACAAACAACAGATTATTACAACTGAGAGTAATGCCTCCAAAAACTACAGCTACGTGACTTTAACAAAAGTGTCAGGAAACCAGAACAGTATAAAAATACAATAGCCACAAAAACACATTCAGTCTTCCTCTGTAAACTGGGTCATGTATGATTTGTCTTACAACATGTGTCATCATTTGAGGATATTACATTTTTGCTCTTTGCACCTTCATTCTGCTAAATTGTTTTAAACTTTGATGAAATATGGCAACTTTGTGTTGTGCTGCAAGATAGACTCATTGTCCAAATGAGCACACCTTTTTAAAAACACTTTCCGTTTTATGGTGATTTTTAGTTTCTATACTTACAAGGCCCAACTAATAGGAGAAATTCAAAAAGCAAACAACAAACGATTTGGGGTGTTAGGAGGATGATCTGTAATCGGCTATGGAACTTACACTCATGAAAGGGATTTGATGAGGTACAACAGAGAGATCGAAGGCAGGAGAATAAACCAGCTGTTCTTCATAGAACCAGCCAAGTGTACTCTCAGTGGCAGGGGAACAATATGAGAACAGCACCACCAAGGCTGGAGACGGAGCAATATTGGAGGATGCAACCCATAACGGCAATGGTCAGTGGCTAGTGGATCTTAGGGCAGACCACAGCAACCTCCCTGAACAGGGTCCAGTAACCATCACAGTGGCAGACATCCAAGAAAGGGTCTCCAATATGAAGAGTTGGACAGCACCAGGCTCTGACATGGTTCATGCCTACTGGCTAAAGAAGGTGACTGCACTCCACGAGCATCTGGCAGCACAAATGAACCAGCTGCTAGCTGACGAGAGACACCCAGAATGGCTAACCAAGGGCCGGACGGTCCTGATCCTCAAGGACCCCCAGAAGAGACTGGTCCCCTCCAATAACCTGCCTCAGCACCACGTGGAAGCTCCTGTCAGGAATCATAGCGGCTAAGATGAACAGGCACATGGGTCAATACATGAGTGGGGCACAGAAAGGGATGGGCAAGAATACCCGAGGCGCAAAACACCAGCTACTGGTAGACCGAACAATCAGCCGAGACTGCAAGACCAGACTGACCAACCTGTGCACTGCCTGGATTGATTTACAGGAAGGCCTATGAACTCAATGTCCCACACATGGATCCTGGAATGCCTAGAACTGTACAAGATCAACAGGACCCTAAGAGCCTTCATCAGGAACTCAATGGGGATGTGGCGTACAACACTAGAGGCCAACTTCAAGCCCATAGCACAAGTCACCATCAAGTGCGGGATCTACCAAGGAGATGCTCTGTCCCCACTGCTGTTCTGCATAGGTCTGAATCCCCTCAGTGAGATCATTGACAAGACTGGCTACGGATACCGACTATGGAATGGAGCAGTTGTCAGCCACCTCCTGTACATGGATGACATCAAGCTGTATGCCAAGAGTGAACGAGACATCGATTCACTGATCCACACCACCAGGATATAGGTAATCAGAACTGATGATTACCTTCGCTGCATTAGCTGATGAGAATACTTTAGACAACATGAACTGTAACATTGGATAAATGAATCTTTTTAACTCACATATGTTAGCTGACACATTCACTGACTTTCCACAGTAACGAAGTGATACTTTAAGTACCGTATGTCTTTCAGTATTTAAGCTATACAAACAGTAACAGAAATAACATGATACAATATGGCGGAGTACTAGCGAAAGCTAGCATACACAGCAACGGAGTTTAACTGGAACTTCTCAGCAAAACAGTCCACAATTCACCTCTTTTGTTGCAATGAACAATGATAATGAGCTAACAATTAACAGTAACACAAGCTGCCACGTTTATATAGTTCTATGGATGGCAGTTACCTTAAACAGGGGAAATAGTGAGGAGAGTTGAAAGAATGGCACTGACACGCAGCTCTCGCTCTCACTCTAACTCGTCTGTATTGAGTGAAGGAGGAGATGCGCGAATCCACCTACTGGAGCCCTGAGGCATTACCAATGGATCGACATACAATCCACCCCGGCAAAACTCTCACTATTCATCTCCCTCTACATTCCCACTGCATATTCCTTACAACAAAACAGTCGAAACAACAAATAAAACAATAATAAAGGCATGACACGGAATATAAGGAACAAGGATGTACAACTCCAAAACTAATCAAATTTATGATCCACCACACTTGCTGCTGCTGCTCACACATAACCTGTCGAAAGGGGAGGGGGCGAGCTGCTTCCACATAGAGCACATTTCATTCATAATGTTGTCAATCAAGGCCCATTATGTATTCATTATTTTTCCTGGGTTGTGTGAAATCCCAGAAAAAAACCCCTATACAAACCAAATATGTGCACTGAGGTGTAGGTCTATTAGTTTATTTTGTGGGGTTGGGTGTTGATGCTGGAGTGCAAAATTACTGATGGAAGATGGACAAGAAAAGGTCAAAGGCATCAGGTCCTCAGTTTAGAAAAAAAGAGAAAAGACGAGAAGGGGAAACGGGCAAAAGATACAGGTAAGCAGATGTGTCTTTGGATAATGGTAGGTATTATGTATGATATGTCCTGAAGATAATATTCATTAGTAGGGATTGGGAAAACGTCTGTACTATGATAGTAAACTGATGTGGCTTATTGAAACCTTTGGACTGTATTCAGCAAAATATTAATTAGCCATTAATTGGACGAGCTGTATTGTTGATTTATCTGCTATTCTCAGTGTATGATGAGTTATAATGGCAGTTTGCTAGTGTAACACAGTAAGGGGAATTGTTGAAAAGAATGTATCAATGGGCCAATAGGTTCGACTACAGGAGCACAGGGGTGTGTTTAAATGAGACACAGAGGCAGGAATGTAACTCAAAAAAAACCAGCCGGCTTTAGTGGCAGAGGGAGTGTTCGCCCAGGGCACCAAACAGGCTAGGACCGCCCCTGAGATCAACAATGGATCATTTGGAGTGCCGGAGAGTGTATGTCCATATAGTGTTGAAATCTTGGAGGTACTGACATTACTTTGTGTTTGACCCTGTAAAAAGTGACAAAAACAATAGCATCCTCTGTACACTATGCGTGTATAGCAAGCTACCACGGGAATGTGAAATTCACAGAGAAATCCCCAGATCGATCCACTGACATGACCACTGCAGCACCGGGCAAATCTCCCACAGCTCCACTCCTGATAAAGAGATGAAAATAGATATAAAGCAGCAGGACTCACTGTACACTCTGTACACTGCCTGGATTGATTACAAAAAGGCCTATGACTCGATGCCCCACACCTGGATCCTGGAATGCCAGTGTTCAGGGGGGAGCCCTTTGTAGCTGTCAGGGGAAAATTCCCAAATAGAAAGCTGCCAAAGTAAAACAGAG
>CAKLIZ010001132.1:32743-40243 GCA_922035795.1 Oreochromis mossambicus
TAGAAGTCACTCACTTTGTATGTTGATGGAAGATATATTACTGTTTGTAGAAAACTGTCCAGGCTGTGCAGAATAATAACAGCGCACTTTAACTTCAGCAGGTGATCTGAGATTCGCCAAGTCTAGCAGTTCAGTTCCTGTCAGTCTCTTCATACATGACAAATTACTGACTGTTCCTCCACTCAAAGTGTAGAAATAACACTGAGTTACAGAAACAGAGGATGGAGCCTCACAGTTCATTGTGACTGAGTCTGTCTCCCTGATCTCTGATTTACTCAGTGTCAGTTTAGGTGGAAGAAGGGCTGAAAAGTTACGAAGTTAACATATGAATGTAAATATGTATAAATTACATTGAAATAACTGTAAAAATAAATAAGCGCTTGAACTGACCTTGTGCTTTGATCTCATTCAAAGAATCTGTTTATGAAACAATTTGTTAACAGGGTAAATCAATTATGACTTCACAATAAATAGAAAAAATATATATAACAATATCTGTTAATGTAATACACAGTTGCAGGAAAAAGTTTACAAACCACTAGAGGTGGAATTACACATCAATACAGGTTGTAAGCAACAGCACATGCACATTTATCTAAACAAAATGTTTATAGTAAGCATGACTTACAGATGAGGATGACAAACAGCAGGTGTCCAGCCATGATGAAGCTGAATACTGCAGCTGAAAAGAGCATATAAAAAGGCATTCGTTACACCTCATGAACATGTGTAACTAAAACATTTGCTTCAACTCAGGAAACCAAAGCGAGCATCAGTATACAAAAATGAGACTTCATCAGGCCCCAGAAACACCAGCAGCCTTCCTCTGTAAACCACAAGCATGAGATATATTTAGAACCTCAGTGTAGACTAAGTGGTGCAGTAAGGTGAGCTACTTAGAAGGCATTTTTATTGCTTTCTGTCATTGTTATTGTCATTGTTTTTTCTGTCATGAAATGTTTAGTTTAATTGCATAAAATCAAATGTATATATCATTAAAAGAGGTGAAAGGGTCTCGGAAAAATAATGTTTGTTTTGTACAAAATCAATGGTTTTACTAGATCTGAAAAAAGAAAAGATAAATAACCGTATGATCAATCGATTTTGGATATTAAGTAGTTTGCTAGTTTAGGTTTCCTGTATTCTGTATAGTTCCCTGAATTCTTTATAGGTTTCCCTCGTATAAAATCTATGTGTCTGTGCTTATATTGTGGTGTTAGTTCTGGTGCCATGTTCCCACTCCTTGTGTTCCGTGTTCTCCTCATCCCTTCGTGTATTCCTTCATGTTCTCTCTCTCTCCCCATGCTGTCTCTGTGTACTTCCTGTGTTACGTTTAAGGTCCACATCTTGGTGTATGCGTTTTCAGTTTCATGTCCTCCCTGTCCTGTCAAGTGTAATTGTCCTCAACTGTGTCTCCCTGTGTGCTTCCACTTCCCTCATTACCTTCTGTGTATTTATGTTAGAGTCCCCCTCTGTTCCATGTCGCGTCGTCCCTCATGGGTCTGCCTCCCTGTGTGTCTCCCCATGTTTTAGTTTAGCATTTCCCAGTATAGTTTATCCTTTGTACTTCTTCCACCCCTGCAATAAAACAGTGTTTTGAGTTCACGTTTTGGTTTCCGCTAAGTACTCTTTAAAATACCAGAATAGGGAGGATGGTGTAGGTTTAAGTTTTTTAGATTGATCAGTGTTGCTGAACTATGAAATATTTTGGGTGCAGTGTATTTTTTGCATACAGGTATAACAGAATAGCTTTAGTTTTGTTTGTTTTTTATACTTGAGTATGAACTTATACAAATGCAGCAAGATATTTTAAAAAAACAACATTTTATTGATTATAAAATACGCTATATCGGATTTATATCCGTACCGGCAGATATCCAAATTTATGATATCGGTATCGGTATTGGACATAAAAAAGTGGTATCGTGCCATCTCTAGTCTTCAGATTAGCTCAAGAACAGCATATGCAGAGCTTGGGTTCCCATTGGCAAGAAGATGCAAAGCATCCGATGCAGTGGTGTGAACTCTTTGGCAGTGGACGCACTTTCTGTAGAGTGACAAATTATGCTTCTCCATCTGCAAATCCAATGAACGAGTGTGGGTTTGGTGGTTGCCAGGAGAACAGTACTTAACAGTACTGAACTGACACCCAAAAAAGTTTGGTGGATGGGGGGATTACGGTTTGGGGTTGTTTTTCAGTAGTTAGGCTTTTCCCCTTAGTTTCAATGAAAGGAACTCCAAATGATTCAGCATGCCAAGACATATTGGACAACTTCATGCTCCCAGGTTTGTGGAACAAACATTACTGTTCACCAGTGTTCAAAGTTCCATATAGACATGGATGAGCAAGTTTGGCGTCAAAGAACTTGACTGACCTGCACAGAGTCCTGAACTCAACCTGACAGAACACCTTTGGGATTAATTAGTGCAGAGACTATGAGTCTGGCCTTCAGTTCCAACATCACTGTCTGACCTTACAAATGCGTTTCTGGAAGTATGGTCAAAAATTCCCATGAACACACTTCTAATCCTTTTGGAAAACCTTCCCAGAAGAATTGAAGGTGTTATAACTGCAAAGTGTGTGTCAACATCATATTAAACCCTATGGATTAAGAAACAGATGTCACTCAAATTCATATGCAGGTAAAGACAGATGAGCAAATATTTTTGGAATATAGTGTATTTGACTTAACAATGATTTCTTTGTTCCACACTGTATCCGTCATGAAGTTTAGGGTCAGTAAACAAATGCAGAACTCAGAGGCAAATGAACCACCTGTCGAAGTCTATTATTGTGGCCTGGGTTCAGGTCTTCTCAAGATTGTTTTCAGTGTGTCATTCCCCCCCACTCTCTCTATTGTCCTCTCTACTATACTATTTAACAAATGTTTTAAAAAGTGTCAAAAATAACAATTAAAAACATAGATCACACAAGGGAACACTGGGAATGTAGTTGGGCTAAGGGGAGGTTGGCATATTTCTACACATGGAGTGAAAATCAGGAGACTGTGCAAAGCTGAGTGACAAGAGACAGACGATCAAGGCGAGTAAGTCAACTCAAAATCAGGCACAGAGATTCTTATTAACACTACCAAACAAATACAACTGGTCTACAAAGTCAGTACTAGTGAAGAAAACTAAAAGCACAAATGTCAATATCAGTGTAATTTCAATGTTACCAGTAATGCAATTAATAATTTTGTTATACTGTTGTTAGCAAAGGGTTCACAGTTAGTACAGAAGTGCAGGTCAAATGACCCCTCCTATTTAAGAGAGACATTGTCTCATGCACAGTGATTACAGAAGAAGTGGGCATGTCTTTGTGACGGAATCACACGCCTCATGCAGTTAGATCCCCTCTTTTTAAAAACCATTTAAAAAACGAATCATAATTAAGATTGTAGAAGCCGTACAGCAACTGATGAAAGATAAAATGCTGCAAATGCTACAATGATAATAACTATATTTACTGACATTTAAAATGTGGCCATCTGACCAGAACTCAAAACTCACCTTCTGCTAACCTTGCCTCCACTCGGGAATTAACATCCCTCTGTTTTCAAGCCAGAGAATCACGCTACTTTTCCACATTTCCTGTTCTGATCCCAGTTTTCAATAAAGCTCAGTAAAACCGTCAGTTTATTGTCCCTTGAGTCTGCTTTTAGGTCCACTCCCACGTCCCGGCCTCTCTCATAGTTTTAATGGAAAATACATTTAATGAATGTTTCACCTCATTTGACCTTGAACACAACATTGAAGTTCCAGTAACATGATATATATTTTATAAAACAAGCTGTTGATATATATTTTTATTAAACAAGCTCTTGTCCAGCCGCTGCTAAAAAAAAACCTGGTTTGGACCCGTCAGTTCTTGGAAATTTTAGACCAATCTCTAAGCTGCCATTTTTGTCTAAGGTTCTTGAGAAAGTTGTCCTCCACCAATTATCCTCATTCTTAGACACACATAATATTCTGGATAAATATTACTCTGGTTTCAGAGCTTTCCACAGCACAAAGTCTGCTCTACTGAAGGTGTTCAATGATGTGCTTTTAGCCGCTGACTCTGGAAAAAGTAAAGTTTTAATTCTTCTAGACATGAGTGTATCATTTGACACTGTCGACCACACAATCCTTTTAAATCGCCTTAAGACATGTGTCGGCATTCAAGGCTCTGCTCTAAAATGGTTTGCCTCTTACTTGGAGAGCAGATCATGCTCTGTGATGCTGGGTAACACTGGGTAACCAGCTACACTCACTTGTGGAATACATCAGGGCTCTATTCTGGGCCCTGTCTTATTCTCCCTATACATGCTCCCATTAGGCTCTATTTTTTAGAAACACCAGATTTCCTATCACTCTTATGCAGATGATACACAGTTCTACCTCTCTCTAAAATCAGGTGCTGATAGCACACTGCAGAAAGTTTCAGATTGTCTTAGCGACATACAATGCTGGATGTCTCTGAACTTTCTCTAATTAAACCATGACAAAACCAACATTATAATTTTTGGTAAGCAAGACTCTGTCAGTCTCATAAGAAGATGTGAGTGTGAATGATTGTCTGTCTCGCAGGTGTTGTGGCTTCAATACTTATGAAGAAATTGCCTCAGAGTTGTTGTACAGTTTCCTTTATTCAGTACATCAGGATCAGCGCATCTACATAACCGTCAACTGTCAGCTGGCACACACACCTACAGCCGTACGTGCACTGTGTACGGTGTTGGGGAGTAACGAAATACATGTACCGCTGTTACGTATTTAAAATACAAAATATGAATAACTGTATTCCGTTACAGTTACCGTTTACAAGGGTGGTATTCAGAATACAGTTACTTTGTTGGAATAAATGGATTACACAACGGTCTTTTCCTGTTTCATATGCTAGGCTATGCCCTCTCTATTTTTGGTAATTCCATGCCGGTGGAAACCCAAACAAAAGAAGATGCTCTAATGTCTGGGTCTCAATCTCTTGGCCCATGTCACCCCTACTTGTGGCCTGCATAATGATGTGAAGAAATATTTTTAAAAATGATTTAATATGAAGGCAATAGGCAGAGTGTTGCAGGCATCGCCCTAAAAAATGCAGCCTCATGGGCAGTGTAGTCCGTGCTGCAGGGAGAATGGACTGCCATAAACGTTATGTGTCTGTGAGTGTGAGTGAGGGAGAAAATGGAGAATGGAAAAGTACGAGTTGTCAACGAGCAGAAACAGGAGATGGAAGCATCTAAATATAATAATAACCACTGCAGCCAAAAAGAGTGCCTGATAAGCCCAGTTGTAATTAAGCTATTAAGACTCAACTGTACACTTTGTTTGTGTTTTCCTCCGAAACAATAAGTTCATTTGGAGCAGCCTTTCAACACCTCTCTCTGTCTCTCGCTAGCAAAGTTGGCCCAGACAACAAAGTAAAGCTAGTTTTTTGCCTAGGAGCCCGACACAGAACCCGATGTATTAGCCAGAGGTCCCTTTACTACGGTTCGGAGCCGCAGACCTGTTTTATATATGTCACACAGTGGAAAAATTGTGTTTTTATATTTTGTTTTGGATCAGACTGTGTGTTGGTACATAGTGTTGATTTTATTTGCATGATTTTATTGTGATAGTGATATTGCATGTTTGTTTATTGATATTTCTATTGCATGGTTTTATCCCTATATTTATATTGTGTGTTTAGTGTTGTTGCACAATATTCTTTTTAATCCACTGTGGACTAAGCGGACAATTGTAGGCACCTGTGAGGTGGGGGCGTTCCCCAAGGTGGCCTATCAGCCGCCAAACTGACTTATTAAGGGGGATAGTGAGCGCAGAGACGAAAGGAGAGAGACACGCGAAAAGTGAGCAGGAAGAAACAAAACGTGTGCAAGCCAGCCTATGTAAAGAAGGACCTGCGGCCTGACTGTGGGGCACCACGAGACATTCGGCGATCGGCCAGCGGAACCCGGCGATCCAGTCCCGACGGCCAGAATAGTGACAGTGGGAGGCGACGCGTGAAATCCACAGCAGGGCAGGGGTATGCCTCTGCCTGCATCTGTGAGTATCGCTTTCCCACTGTTGGGTGCTAGGCGTAGCTTTGCCGGGGGAGGGTAACCGCGGCTGTGCCGACAACGTTGCTGGCCCGTGTCTGTTGTTTCAGGGCAGTGCTACGAGGGAGGCCGTGTGCAGGTGTGGAGAGTGGCTGGACTGCACGGTCGCGCGCCGTCCGGAGGAGATAGGAGCCTCCTCCCTGGTCTTCTGCTGGCGAGATTTCCATCCCGGAAGAGGAATTCCTCTCCTGTCTCTTTCAGATACGGAACATTTGCCCACGTGTGGCTGGACTGTGGGATTATAGGACTGTGGTGGGGGAGTTTTAGTATATGAGAAACATCCGTTTAGCTTTGGTTTTTTTAGTGTATAGTTATTCCTGCCAGCAGGGTTTGTAGCGGGTTGCGAACACTATTTTTATTGTATAGCGGGGATTTTAGCCTGTATTTGTGATTCTGGCTGTGTTTTCTCATGAAAATAAATGATGTGTTCAAAGCCAGCTTAGTCTCTGTGCTCTGTGCTCTGAGCGCTGACCCACTCACTCCCCTTCCGCTTGTATGTGTACGGACGTGGTGGTGAAGATTTAGGCCACCAGTTTTAGTGGCTACATAATTTTGGCGGTTGTCGACAGCATACAAGTTTGGGGAGCAGTGTTCAGCACGTGGAGTGCAGATATAGAGATGATGATGCCAGTGTATCCAGGTGCCCCTTGGGTACCAAAATATAAGGGTCCTGAAGCAGATGTTTCGTATGGAGACTGGAAAGAGCAAATACAAGGTTTATTGAATGCTCAAGAAATAGCTGAGGCCCGGAAAGTAGAAATTTTAATTGGGGCTTTAAGCGGCGAGGCAAAGCGTCAAGTTGGGGTTTTAGAAGAAAAAGACAGAGACCAGATTAGAAAAATATTCACGTATCTAGATTCTTTATATGGTGTCAATACCTCCCTAGCAGTTGTGAGGTCGCAGTTTTTTAGTTGTATACAAAAATCAAATGAGTTGGTAAAATCTTTTACCTTAAGGTTGAGGAAGTTGTACTGCAGGCTACAACAGCGCAATCCTAATTATGCACCTACTGAAAAGTGCTTACAGGAACAGATGCTGTTGGGCCTGCGGGTGGGCCCGTTGTCACAAACCCTGCGAGCCTACGTGCGTCACCATCCAGAAGAGGATTTTGCAACAGTTCATCGGGAGGCATTGCTGTTAGAGGAGGAACAGTTGGGACACCAGGGATTGCAAACTACGTGCTTGGCAGTGGGTGAGTCCAGGTGTGTTAACCCTTTAAAGCCGGTCGGAGTGGGCATGCTCCGTTTTGCGTAACTATTTTTAAATCCCTGTAGAACTGCAACCACATAAGCTAGCGCAATAATTTTTTTTGCATATGAAACCGGAGGAGTTGTACTTACATCATATGCCATCAGCTTGTCCTAGGTCACGGTTTCCTTCCACACATAGCTTTGCAAAAATTGCATAAAAAGCGCTT
>CAKLIZ010001133.1:10443-34160 GCA_922035795.1 Oreochromis mossambicus
CCCCCCCCCCCCCCCCCCCCCACTATCATCATCATCATAACGCACATGCCCCGAGGGGGTCCTAGCGACCCCCACACTAAACATCATAACGCACATGCCCCGAGGGGGTCCTAGCGACCCCCACGCTAAACATCATAACGCATATGCCCTGAGTGGGTCCTAGCAACCCCACTATCGTCATCATAACGCACATGCCCCGAGGGGGTTCTAGCGACCCCCACCCCACCCTAAACAGCACCATAACGCATATGCCCCGAGGGGGTCCTAGCGACCCCCACCCTAAACAGCATCATAACGCACATGCCCCGAGGGGGTCGTAGCGACCCCCACCCTAAACATCATAACGCATATGCCCCGAGGGGGTCCCGGCGACCCCACTATCATGAACATAACGCATATGCCCCGAGGGGGTCCTAGCGACCCCACCCCACCCTAAACAGCATCATAACGCATATGCCCCGAGGGGGTCCTGGCGACCCCCTCTCCCACTATCATCATCATCATAACGCATACGCCCCGAGGGGGTCCTAGCGACCACCCCCACCCTAAACATCATCATAACGCATATGCCCCGAGGGGGTCCTAGCGACCCCCCCCTATCATCATCATCACCATCATCATCATCACCATCACCACCACCACCACCATCATAATAACACACACGCCCCTCGGGGGTCTCCACGACCCACGCCCCGAGAACAGGCGGGCGCACAAGGGTTAAGTATATGTTGCAAAATAAATAAAAACTTAAATGTAAAAAAAAAAAAAACAATGGTGTTTTATTGTTGTTGGTTGTTGATTTAACCATGGATGAGGCAATGACTGTTATGTTTTTTTCTTTTCATGACGTTCCTTCTTATATGTTCATTGCTGGATTTATGGAAAAACATCAACTAATACTGCATATCCATAATTACTTTAATGGATATGATAAAAGAATACTTACACTATAACGTTAATTAGAAGTGTAACACAAAAAAATTGATTTTTAAGCCTATTTTGAATTTTACTCAAATATAAATACACACACTTTTCACCCCTAAAACAAATACAAACCGTTCAAATACAGATAGAAATACTGGCTGCTTTGCACATCTCTACAAGGAAGATATAGTTAGTGTATGTGAGCACCCATGTGTACACCGGTGTGTGTGAGCATGCTTGAGGTAAAAAGGTTTATGCGTGTAACAATCTGCTAGAGGGTGTGGGGAGCCGTAGCCCTGACCCCCAAAGCATGAAGCAGGCGTAGAGGAGATCCAGGACTGGACATCTAGAGCCCCTCCAAAGTGCAAAAGCCCAAAGGGGACCATCGGAGAGGTAACCCTGCCACCCTCCCGGAAAGAGCTCCGGGATGTGGGGTCGCCCAACAACCACGGTGCAGAAGCCACAGGGGGCTGCAGTGTTGACCCCGCAGGCCCTGTCGCACCAGAGAGGACAAAGCCCCAGTCTCAGAGGCCAGGTACGACGGATCCCCACCCCCTGGAGAGGCCCAAACAAACCACGGGTGCCAGGCCCCGACAAGCAGCCACCAGGAGTGAGCCGGGTACATACCTGAGCGCACCAACGCCTGAGGGCATCAATCACTGGCAGGGAGTGTAGTGGGTGGAGATAGGCCTCCATACCTGGGGGGGCCTGAGATGTTCCCAGAGAGGCGGAGGTGGGGACTCGACCTGAGACATAGACAAACTGGCACACAGATGCAAGCATACATTCCCACACTCATGCACACAAATACAAATACTCAGCTTTCGCCTAATGAACACTATACACTCATTCACACTCCCCAAACATACTCTAGACTCACAGGTCCAGGTATCACCACCCCAAGGGGGCAATCAGACCCCAGACCCAAGAGATGTTACCCTTTTCCCTGGGGAGGAGGCAGGGAGACTTCCCCCTATCCGGCAGCCGCAAGTTGGCCCAGGGTCCCAGACCCCAACCAGACTGCCAACTCCTCCTGTAAAATTACAGACTTTAAAAACTACTTTAAACAGTACAAATACACAAAAGAACTACTCAATTACAGCAACGCAAGTAAATGTAATTCGTTACTTTCCACCTTTCCACTTTTGAGTATCGGAAAAGTTCACCATGGGCTCAGTCCATTCCTTTTGGACTGCAGCTTTCTTTTGTGTTTGGATCCTACCAACTCCAGCTTGCACGCCAGAACACCCCCGGAATCAAGTACTCAGAATGACCGTCGACCAGCATGGCAAGAGAGACCGGCTACATGCTAAAGTAAAGGCTAGAAGCGCATGACCACTGCTGATTAGCCTTTTGTTAGCGAATGCCCGCTCTCTTGAAAACAAGATGAACAAGCTGAGAACCAGGATTACATCTCAGCATGAGATCAGACAGTGCTGTGATCTGATTTTTATGGAAATCAGGACTACAGCAGGTATGCCAGACTCTTCCTTACAGCTACAGAAACACTCTGTAGCTGAATGTGGCGGCCAATCTTAATGGACTGTAATGTGCCCAAAGGGAGATGTTGCGGTGGAGACCTCGGTCAACCATCTTCTGGAACAGTCTATTCAGAAGTATGATGGTAGAGATGTAGTCCATGAATAACAACCCTGCATATGTCCCAGGTTAATCCATTTTGGACCAGAACAGCATTTAGGATTGGAAAGATCGTCTGCTGTTTTATTCTTTAGGCATAATGGTGGGGTGTAGTTTGGGTGGGAAAGCAGTCTTGATGTATTGCAGCACTGCTCTCTCCAGGCACTGGAAGGATGTTATTGCCACTGACAGTGATGACAGTAATGTAACATTTTCCCATTTGACAACTGCCAGTGAACATCAAGAAGAAGAAGAAGCAAATTTTACAAACTGAACTTTGAACTTCTGTTTTTAAAAACATGAAAACACCACGAGGCTAACAGTCTAACAAATGATCAATAACAGTCATATTCCACCTTTCTTTAATCACATATATATTAACTTTATTTAAACACATTTTTTATTTTAATAAGTCTTCAGTATGCACACAGTTAAGATGATGATGATTTTTATAAGTCTGGATTATTTTTACTCAGTGAAACAAGCAGACATACCATCACATGTTTACAGGATGAACCTCCATGATAGACTTAACTCCATGATAACTTTTTATAACTTTTATTTATAACATACAATAAGCAATTAGTTTTCAATCAATTTGTCTTTTTTTGTTATTAATAAATGCCAATAATTGATTTTACATGATTTTATATGTTCCTGCTTTTTTTCTTAGTCCTGGATATTTTCAAAATCATTCAAAACCATGAAACTATTTACAGTGTTTGTATAGCTTGTTTTAGTTTTTGAACAGACTGTTTGTTTTTGTCACAGTCCAGTAGTCCATGCTGAGTGTCATGGAAGAGAACATCGACCTGCAGTTTGACATTTAGACACAGTTCAGCCCTGGTTCTTTCTCCAGTTGAGTACCTGACATCTCGGGTGTGATGCATCACCACCAGAATGACGGGCTTATCACTCGATGACACTAAAGGACAAAAAAGATTTAAAAAGTAAGGTTTGTGGTTTTATTTCTTTGAACTTGGAGTTGAAAACATAACTCCACTTAACACAGACATGTATTACATGTTGAGGTCATTTTACAGCCTAATTTTCATGATCAGAAATTTATTAAGCAGCAATAACAATATCCTAAAAAGGAGGCGGTCTTCAAGACTGAGGATGACATCCACCCTGAAACAGACTAAGGAACAAAAAGAAGAACATCTGTAGCAGTAGAAGTCAATTTTGCAGACAGAAATAAATCTTTCACTGTCCACTATGAACATGGTTCCTGCAAGAAACAAAAATCTCATACCTTCCTCTCTTCTCAGTGCTGCTGCCACATCTGATACAATACGGGATGTGATTGGACAGAAGACCATGATGACGTCACAGTCCTCAAAGCTGGTGGTCTCCTCCACTGACTTTCTTGGGAAATTCTGTTTCTTCACTTGCTTCAGTATGGATTTCTCAACGCCAAAGGTCCGACCAGTAACAACAATGTAGACCTTGACTTGCATCCGTAACCGTAATAGGGATGGATTCTGATTTTTTCCTAAAAAAAATTAATGAATGAAAGATGGTGTTTTGTGATAATTCATCACTGTTTAAGCTGAACTCTGACCCTGAACTCTGCTGGTGACTTTGAGACTTTTAAAATAAAACATTCGCTAAAAGATACTTTGCTCTTTTTTCATAATTTTCATGTTCGTTAATTTTCTTTATCGATGTTTTAGAGCACCTTCTCTGTGTTTCCTGTTTCCTCCTTCTCTATCCAATTTTCCTATATTAATGTTATTCCTGTCTTTGCATTTTTTTTTGGCTTAGTTATTGTTTTTTGCACAGCAAGGTCCTGAGTTCAATTCCACCATCAGGTTGGGTTCTTTGTCTTTGGAGTTTGCATGTTCTCCCCGTGTTTGCGTGGGTTCTCTTCGGGTACTCCGGCTTCCTCCCACTGTCCAAAGACATGCCCTTTGTGGGGACAGGTTATTTGAAAAATCTAAACTGCCCTTAGGTGGGAATGTTAGCGCGAATGGTTGTCTGTCCCTGTATGTTAGGCCTGCGATAGACTGGCAACCTGTCCAGGGTCTACCCCGCCTCTCCCCCTATGACAGCGTGTGTCTTTTGTTTGTTGTTTTTTTCTTTCACCCAGAGTTTTGATAGCACCTCCCTTTTTGGAATAAGCTTGTTTTGCTTGTTATTTTGGGATTTGTTCAAACCGAAGTAAAGCTTTCAGATTAGTCATAACAAAATCACCTTCATTTGTAAATAGTCTCCTGGATATGGCCGACCAAAGGCTATAGGCAACCTACCAAATACAAAGAGCAAAAAGAATGACAAAAAAAAAGAGTGGACAAGCCTCCACTTTTTGTTACGTCCTGATCTAGGGGTTCAGGAGTTGAACAAAAGAGTTAAAAGGAAAGTGATCCCACCCCAGTCCATAAAGCACTTTTCTTGTAGGAGACCCACTAGCCACAATGACTTTTTCAATGTATGGAAGGCAGATTAAGAAATGTCTGGCAGAGCAACTGGTGGAAAGGGGGGTAACTGCAAATGGTTGATGTTTCTGGAGGCTTGGTGATGGATGTAGGAGCAGAAGCTGCCACAACAATCCCACAAGCTTTCAAGGGACGGAAAACACCACTGAAAGCTTGTCATTCAGGTCCCAAACAACGACCCAGCCAGTCAGTTACAAGCAGGAATGGTTAGAGGAGATCTCAATCTCGCACTTCGCCTGAAAGAGGTGGAGCTTGAGAATAAGACCAAAGAAATTACGCTTATGCATCTCCGCATAAGAGCTTTGGAGCTGGATTCTTCCCAGCAATGCAATGCTACTTCTACCCCTGTGAGTAAAACTTCTGACAACTTCTCATGCTGTGGAAGAGAGCCAGAGATTAATAACAAGTATAATTAAATACAGAGAGGTCTGTTAACACATATTGAGTGAGAAAGGTGACTGGAAAGGAAAAACTCAATGCATCATGGGAATCCCCAGCAGCCTCCACCTATTGCAGCATAACTAAGGGAGGATTCACGGTCACCTGATCCAGCCCTAACTATATGCTTTAGTAAAAAGGAAAGTTTTAACCCTTAGATGCACAACCTACCAATACCTACACTCTTCCACGAGTGGGGTCAAAAATGACCCCAAATAGAAACAATGCATTTTGCTATAAACTCGGTTGTTTTTCTTCAAAATCTTTAAAACAAAGAGTTGTAATATTTTCATATTTGAGTTATTCCTCATAAAACATGTTTGTGACATGAGGCCCTTTGCATTTTTATTTATTTTTTCATTAATTTTAAGAAATTGCAGTTTTTGTATCACTTGTATCACTTTTGTATGCTTGCTCTGCATATACTGCAGAAGCTGGGTCTTCCCTCTGAAAGGCACAAGTTGTTCATTCACTGTAACACAATCACTGAGGATGAATTTCAGTCTGCAGTTGACCAGGAACAGGCCCCATATGTAGCGGAAAGCTGCCATGTGGTTTGTTTTCAGTCAGTAGGCTCTGGTCCTCTTGTCATCAAAGTGCAAGAAACAGCGAATATGTTCAAATCTTTGAATTGACATAGTGTCCTTGTACAATAGGTTATCCAGATGACTCCCAAAAAACACACCAACTGGTACATTCCAGTTCTTCTCACTTCCTGCAAGAAGGGTCAATCAAATGAAGGCCAAGAGCTTAAGTTTGATTACATTTTTCCACTCTTTTCCCCTGTCTGTGGCTACTCTTCGTGCCTCCATGTTTGTGTATGACAGCA
This sequence comes from Oreochromis mossambicus, assembly GCA_922035795.1. Taxonomy (NCBI): domain Eukaryota; kingdom Metazoa; phylum Chordata; class Actinopteri; order Cichliformes; family Cichlidae; genus Oreochromis; species Oreochromis mossambicus. Next base: position 16,711 of record CAKLIZ010001133.1, read on the forward strand.
CCTCTTCTATTATATTATCAGACATCAACATCTTCCATGCATCTATTGGGGAGACAGTACTAAACCCAGGTGCAAGATCTGGCCGACTAATTCAGAATATTGTGGCTAGAGCAATAAGAGGGGCTCATCCTGTTAGACTCAATATCCATTTCCTCTTCAGAGGACTCCTCTGTATCTGACTGACCTTGTTCAGTGGGGGGGACAATAGCCTGGGTCCTCTATATCTGAGATGTCAGATTCTGAGTAAATGCCTCTGATGGGCTCTTCATCCCATCCGTCCAGGATCATTTGTAGGCCAAGGTTCACAGGGATCCTAGCTGGCCTCTTAGCAGCCATGTTACTTTTGATATAAAAAAAACCCATTTTAAAGGACAATGTTTGAAATGCACAGGACACTATATACAGGGCTGCACATAAATGGTTAGCAGGTGTGCATTCGCTGTCAAAATAAAAGACGCATACCAGATAAGAAGTTGGAACGCTCGTTTGCGTACATTAGATGTTCTGGAGGAGGACAGACATTTGTTCAGAACTCTTAAAGATGTTGAATAAGCAAGCTCCGTAAGCAATTACTTTGGTGTTCCTCCACCACAAAAGAAGTGTGTATTCTCTGAATTTCAGGGAATACTTTTATTTTGACAGCGAATGTGCACCTTCGGACCACTTATGTGCAGCCCTGACTATAAATCATGTATGTTACTGTGTAAAAATGAACTCTTGATCCATCAGAAGTGTAAGTGGGACAGTCAGAGTTGCTAAGAATGAAAGTTTCATAGAAGATTCCATAGGAACTGCTTGGGGTCATTTTTGACCCCACTTGTGGAAGAGTGGGGTAGTGATACAAAAACTGCATTTTTTTTAAATTAATGAAAAAATAAATAAAAATGCAAATGGCCTCATGTTACAAACATATTTTATGAGGAATACCTGGAATATGAATATATTACAACTTTTCATTTTAAAGATTTTGAAGAAAAACAACCCGTGGGGTCATTTTTGACCCCACGTGTGCATCTAAGGGTTAAGCCTAATCTTAAAAGTAGAGATAGTGTCTGTCTCCCAAATCCAAAATGGAAGCTGGCTCCATAGAAGAGGGGCCTGAAAACTAAAGGCTCTCCCTCCCATTCTACATTTAAGTACTCTGGGAACAAGAAGTAAGCCTGCAGTGCAAGAGCAAAGTGCTCTAATTGGGTGATATGGTACTACAAAGTCATTAAGATAAGATGGGGCCTGATTATTTAAGACCTTGTAGGTGAGGAGCAGGATTTTTAATTTAATTCTGGATTTAACAGGAAGCCAATGAAGGGGAGACAATATAGGAGAAATCTGCTCTCTCTTTTTAGTCCCTGTCAGTAGTCCTGCTGCAGAACTTTGATCTAATTGAAGACTTTTCAGGGAGTTTTTTGGGACTTCTTGATAATAATGAATGACAGTAGTCCAGCCTGGAAGTAATAAATGCATGCACTAGTTTTTCAGCTTCACTCTGAGACAGGATATTTCTCATTTTAGAGATATTGCGCAAATGGAAGAAAGCAGTGCTACATAATTGTTTGATATGTGCATCGAGCGGGGAACACGGATGCAGCGGAGGAGATTAGACGTGTATTCATGAGCTCTCGGTGGTAGGCCCAGGAATCTATCTTTATCCTGACTGGCCCTCACATAATTCTGGACCATACGCAAGAGGCAAAGTTAGTAAGGAAACTTCTGTATGGCAAGTTATAATTTTCGACACTCAAAACGAAAGAAAACGGCTAAAACTTCAGGGCACCTGCACGCAGTAATAACAAGAAATATGGCGGGTGGGGAGGAGGAATTGCTGGTTAGCAAACTTCTCAATGCTATCAAGGAAACTAAAGAGGACCTCACAAACCACAATAACAAGAAAACGGCCGACATACAAACAACCCTAATGAAAATATAAATCCTCTCTTAATGGGCTTTCGGAGCAGGTTGAGGAGATGGAGGTGTGAGTGAGCGCAAACGAAGATGACATTAAAGATGCACGCAACCGCGTCGACAAAATGGAGAGATTGACAATGCAACTGAAAGACAAAATTGATGACTTGGAGAACCGCAGCAGGAGGTTCAACCTTAGGATACTGAACATCCCTGAGCAAGCAGAAGGCCGTGACACTGTTGGATTTTTGGAGAAATGTATACCACAAATCCTGGGGAATGATAACTTCACATCACACATCACCCTTGAAAGAGTGCACCGCATCGGGAAGAAGTCGGACAGACCTCGCTAAGTTCCTGAACTTCAGAGACAAACAGAAAGTCCTCTGACTGGCCAGAAGTAGGGGAGAGATGACATACGAGAATAAGAAGATATCTTTCTTTCCGTATTACAGCGCAGACCTGCAACGCAAAAGAGACGAGATCCGTAACATGAAACAGAGGCTGCGAGAGAAGGAGATTGAATATGCACTGATGTACCCAGCTCAGCTTCGCATCAGGCACCAGGGATCCATCAAAGTTTTCTCCACTCCTGCACAACGTTATCTGAAAGATCTGCCAAGTGAGTAGATTAAAGTTGTCATGTTTTGCTGTGTGGCAGGCAGGGATTGGACCCAAACGCAAACTCACGGGGACAGAACTTGAACTCAAAAGCACAGCTTTATTGCTGGAAAATAGATCACAAACAATACAAAACTAAACTGGGAAAACTAATCATAATGCATACCAGGAGACATGGGGAGAATCACACACAGCATGAGGGAGAACGCGACACTGACACAGGGAAACACAGGGCTAAAATACACTGGGAAGTAACGAGGGGAATGAGACACAGAAAGGGAGCACAGCTGGGAGAAATCAGAACTGACAAGACGAGGGAGCAAAGTAGAATACACTCACAAGAGACATGGACCTTCAAAGTAAAACAGGAAGTAGCACAGATGCAAACTAGACTAGGGGAGACAGAGCAACTAAGAAACACAGAACAACAACAAAGAGACACAGAGGGCAGCTATTAAATACTCAGAGAACTAAAGAGAATACAAGAAAGCCAAACTAAGACACTAGACTAAAGAATAAACTGGGGGAACAAAGGGAACTAAGATCATAATACATAACTCAGAGACACAAGAAACTCAAAACACTGGGTCACCGACCCAGGACCGTGACAAAAGTAGTCTATCTCAGAATTCTATGGAGCTCAGAATTCTATGGAATGGTGTTCTTTATTACATTTTTTACTGCGCCTTTGTCCGGAGAGCGCGTGGAGGTTCGACCTCCCATTGTTTACAGCAGGGTTCAGATGTTAGCCCTCGGAGCCTCCGCTGCCCTGCCTACCGCCGAGCAAGCTAACATCCCCCGCGAGGTGAGGAGGAAGAGACGCGGTACTCGGGCCGGGATCGGGCGTCGCAGTAAAGTTAGGAGGTACCGGCCGGCGATTCCATCTATTATTATGGGGAACGTGAGATCTCTCCCCAATAAAGTAGACGAACTGGCGGCTCTTACCCGAAATCAGAGGAGCTACAGGGGGTGCAGCCTGATGTGCTTCACAGAGTCGTGGTTAACTGTGCTAACTCCGGACTCACACATAAACATGGATGGTTTCCATCTGATCTGGGCCGACAGAACAACCGAGAGTGTTAAGAAGAGTGGAGGGGGTCTAGCTGTGTTTGTGATAGATGGTGTAACTCTGGGCATTTAGCTATCAAAGAGACGCTATGCTGTAAGGACAGTGAGCTGCTACCGGTTAGCATGAGACCGTACTATCTACCGTGACAGTTTACACACGTGATTATGATAGCTGTGTATGTCCCGCCCTCTGCTAGCACTGCAGCAGCCTGTGAGGTCCTGCACACTGTAACCAGCAGACTCCAAACACAGCACCCTCAGGCCCTTTTCCTGATCTCTGGGGACTTTAATCACATCTCCCTGTCCTCCACTCTCCCCACCTTCACCCAGTATGTCACCTGCTACACCAGAGACAATAAAACATTGGACTTATTGTATGCCAACACCAAGGAGGCATACAGCTCATCACCCTCCTCTCCCTCCCCTGGGGGACTCAGGTCACAACCTGGTTCATCTCCAGCCTGTGTATAAACCTCTAGTACACAGAGAACCAGTTGTGAAACGCACAGTAAGGAAATGGTCAGCAGAGACTGAAGAGGCCTTGAGGGACTGTTTCCGTTCTACTGTGTGGGACAAGCTCTGCAGCCCCGTGGAGGATGACCTCAACAACCTCAAACGCATCACAGACTGCATTACGGATTACATGAACTTCTGTGTGGACAACACGGTATCCATCATAAAAGTACTGTGTTTTTCTAACAACAAGCTACGGATAAATCCTGAAATTAAGGCTCTCCTCAAGGAGAAGAAGAGAGTCTTTAGATCTGGAGACAAACAGGAGCTGAGAGTTTTCCAGAAGAAGCTAAAATGGAAGATAAGGCAAGGAAAGGAAAACTACAGGAGGAAAATGGAAAAGCAGCTGCAACAGGACAACATCAGAGGGGTTTGGAACAGCCTGAAGACAATCTCAGGACAAAAACCAACCCCCCAGGCTGCAGGAGACTTGGGGTGGGTGAATGACCTAAATAAATATTTTAATAGGTTTGATCAACCACCCACCGTCCCCCAGCAACGTCCCCCCTGCTGCAATCTCCTTCATCTTCAGGGACTGCCTGTCCTTCATCTCAGAACTTCCCATCTCTCAGCTTCACACCTCCCAGCTCCCAGTCATTACACTCACTCCCGGTTTCTGTGGACTCCAACATACACCCCTCTCCCCCAAAATCCACTCTTTCTATCTCAGCACTTCAAGTGAGGAACGAGCTTCGCAAGATCAAGTTGCGGAAGGCTGCAGGTCCAGATGGCATCAGCTCCAGGCTCCTCAGATGCTGCGCAGATGAACTGTGTGGCATCCTAGGATATCTGTTCAACCTGAGCCTGTCTCTGGGGAAAGTACCACAGCTGTGGAAGACCTCCTGTGTGGTACCGGTACCAAAGACCTCCCATCCCAAGGACCTCAGCAGATACGGTAGCCCTGACATTGCATCTGATGAAGACCCTCGAGAGGTTGGTTCTAAACCATGTGCGCCCCCTGGTGAGGTCTTCATTGGATCCGCTACAGTTTGCTTACCAGCCTGGCATTGGGGTGGAGGACGCCATCATCTACCTCCTGCACCGAGCTCTGACTCACCTGGAGAAGCCTGGAAGCACTGTGAGGATCATGTTCTTTGATTTCTCCAGGGCTTTTAACACCATCCAGCCATGACTTCTGAGAGACAAGCTGGAGCTATCAGGAGTGGACCACCACATGTCCCAGTGAATACTGGACTACCTCACAGAACGTCCACAGTATGTGAGGTCACAGGGCTGTGTCTCTGACACGCTGGTCTGCAGTACGGGGGCCCCACAGGGAACTGTGCTGGCACCGTTCCTCTTCACCCTCTACACTGCAGACTTCTCCATCAACTCCCCATGCTGCCACCTACAGAAGTTCTCTGACGACTCTGCCATAGTTGGCCTCATCACAGGTGAGGACGACTCAGAATACAGACAGTGGACTCTGGACTTTGTAGACTGTTGTCAGCAGAACCACCTGCTGATAAACGCCGGGAAAACCAAGGACCCACCACACTGACACCGGTGAACATCCAGGGAGTGGACATTGAGATAGTGGACTCGTATAAGTACCTGGGTGTTCACCTGAATAATAAACTGGACTGGAGCCACAACACTGATGGTCTTTACACGAAGGGTCAGAGCAAACTCTACCTGCTGAGGCGGCTGAGGTCATTTGGAGTACAGGGAGCACTTTTAAAGACCTTCTATGACTCTGTGGTGGCATCTGTCATTTTTTACAGTGTTGTATGTTGGAGCAGCAGTTTATCGACAGCTGAGAGGAAAAGTTTGGATAAACTCATCAGGAAGGCCAGCTCTGTTCTGGGATGCACCCTGGACCCAGTGCAGGTGGTGGGAGACAGAAGGACTCTTGCCAAAATAACATCTCTGATGGACAGAGTCTCCCACCCCATGCATGTAAATGTTGCTGAACTGCAGAGCTCCTTCAGTGAGAGACTGCTGCATCCTAGATACATGAAGGAGCGTTTCCGCAGGTCCTTCCTCCCTGCAGCTGTCAGACTGTACAATCAAAGCTTTTCCCAAGAAACATAGATGTTTACATCTGCGCTGTAACTGCAATAATTTAATCAACCGATTCACACTACAACCTGGTTTGCCTCTTATCTGTAGTTATTTTTATTTATTTTAATAACTGTACACTACTCTGTTTATAGTAACCATTGTCCTTAATTTAAAAAATGTAAATATGTAAGAAAAATTGTGTATGCTTCTGTTCTGTGTCCTGTGTACTGTTTGTTGTGTATGTGTCTTTCTGGCTGCGTTACAACCAAATTTCCCCTTGTGGGACAATTAAAGGATTATTCTATTCTATTCTATTCTATTCTAATGTGATATCAGCAAACAAGCAATTCACCTTGATAGACTAAGGAGCTCGGAAAGAAAAGCGTCTGGACTTCTTGAGTTGCTTGAAGACGTTTCACCTCTCATCCGAGAAGCTTCTTCAGTTCTAAGGATCAGTGGTGGAGAGTCCCAGATTTAAACCTAGTGGGAGTTTCCCCCCCAAAGGGGGACAAAGGACCCCCTGATGATCCTCTACCTAATCACATGAGCCAAGTTGTGAAAGCGGGTGTGGGTCCTAATCAGCCAGAGTTTCGGGTGAGCTCATTGTGAAACCTGGCCCCACCCTATCATGTGATTTCCTGAGGTCAGATGCCAGACCCCATATTCAAGGGGAGGACTTAATTTACCAAACTTTAGGAACTATTATCTTGCCTCCCAGTACCGATCAATTTGGATCTGGCTACATGCAGAGAGGAGTGAGGTTAGATGGGTTTCAATAGAACAACATGAGGTGAACCCCATACCATTAAAAGATGTTCCATTTTTAGGTACAAAAAAAATGTCTATCCAAGCTTACAAACAATTTGATAATATTAAACACCTTCAGCACCTGGCAGGAATCTCACTAGCTTCTGAAAATAAATATCTCTTTTCTAAGAAGGACACCCCTATGGGGCAACCCTGACCTCTCTCATCACATTGCCGACCCAATATTGCGGGGATGGAAGGAGAGAAATATTCAAACTGTTGCTGACTTATACAATAATGATACATTTATTGACTTTCAACAACTAAAGGAAAAATCAAAACTTCCAAGACAAAGTTTCTTCAAATTTCTACAAATAAGAGCGTGGGTCAAAGAGAAATCCAAAGGGGCATTCCCCGAGATACCAAAAGAAACTCCTCTTGAAACCCATCTTTGCACCAAACCATGGAAATCAATAAAAGGAATAGCATCTTCTATATATGCTATTATCAATGAAAAGTTACCTGATCATAACAAAGTATCCATGAAAAGAAAATGGGAGACAGACCTGGGCTATGTCTATGAAGAGGTAGAATGACACCACTTGGCACAGACCATGTTAATTTCTACAAAACACAGGCAAATGCAATTTAACATACTTCATAGGATATATTACACCCCTTACAGGCTACATAAAATTGATAGTAATTATTCCCCCAGATGCTTGAGATGTAAGCTGACAGATGGCGATCTCCTACACATGCTATGGAATTGCCCAGTGATAGAAGAATTTTGGAGGCCATTGAAATAATCTCAAGGGTAATGGGGATCCAAATTGAACTGGACCCAAAACTATGGATTCTAGGTGACACAGGTTCTATCAATGACCACAAGAAATATTTTATTTTACTTGCGAGTACAGGAGTGAAAAAATGTATTCTGCTACATTGGAAATCTGAAAATTCTCCAACACTGAGACACTGGATTAATGAGGTAGTGCCCTACTGCACCCCTGAGAAGATATCGTATAGTGTTAAAGGGAGGTATGAAACCTTCTTGGCAGTACTACCATCTCTGGACCTAACAGATCATAGAGGTGACTCAAACCCCCCTGGGTCTGCTTTGAGTTGATCCCCGGTTGGGCTTTCATGACTCGGCTTCCTGAATGGTGTGGTTTTATGGTGGAGGGTGCTGATTCCTGTGCATGGGAGTTTCTATAGATAGGTGTAAATATGGGCTGTCTGGATATACAAATGTGATGAGGTTAAGAGCCATACAGGGGTAGAGGGATGGGGGGAGGGTGGGAGGTGTTCGTATGATGTGTTTAGTGCTTTAGCTGACTTTTTTGAGTTCTTGTTTTTGTTTTTGGCCTCTTTTTTTGTTCAAATTCAAATTATTATTTTTCTCTAATGATAAGAATTTTATTTGTGAAGAAGTTCATGAAGTCATTACTAGTTAACGTTAAAGGGATGGTTGGCTCAACAGAGCTCTGACTTTTTGTCAGCCTGGCTACAGTGCTGAAGAGAAACCTGGGGTTGTTCTTGTTTTCTTCAATCAGTGATGAGTAGTAAGATGTTCTGGCTTTGCGGATTACTTTCTTATAAAGCAACAAACTATTTCTCCATTCGCCAAATGATGATCTTCTAAATTTGTGTCATCCCATTTCCCATCCCAAGACCGATTGTCTGTATGATCAACTTGGTCACCTCTAACATCTCTAAGTTCCTGGCTTCGATCCTCAACCTGCTGGTAGACAGCTCTGAACACCACATCCAGACCAACTTGGATTTTGTTGAGAAGGTGTGAGATGTCATTATGGAGGCAGATGAAACCACGGTCTTGTACGATGTTACATCTCTACCTCCAACTGAAGCGTTGGAGGTAGTTTGTAAGAAATTACAGGATGACCCCAACCTCAGCAACAGGACCACTCTCAGCATCAAATGTGTCAGCTTTTGTAACTCGGTGTTCATTCCACCAATTTCAAATACAAGGGTTAGTTCTCCAGGCAGGAACATGGGTGTGCCTTGGGTTCCGCAGTTTCACCCATCATGGCCAATTTGTACATGGAAGAAGCGGAAAGAGATGGCTTTGCTATCCTACCCTGGAACACCACCAAGTCATTTTTTCAGGTACGTGGATGACACCTAGGTGAAAATCAAATCTCGGGATGTACCACATTTCATGGATCACATTAACTCGGAGGACTGACACATGAAATTCACCAGGGAGGATATGAAAAGTGGCAGGTTAGCCTTCTTAGACTCTGAGATTTCCATCAGTAATGGGTAGGGATGGGTACCGGTATCCGGTGCCATGATGGCACCGGTTCTGACATAAACGGTAGTAACCAGACCGAAAAGCAGCGCACATTTCGGTGCTTTATTTCGGTGCTTTTTTTTGCTGAGCTGTGATACACTTTAGATTATAGCCAATCATTTTACGTTTCCGAGGATAGTAGGCGGGTCCAGGTACGTACGTTCTTTTAGAGCAGAGCTACAGATTGAAAATGCCCAAGGCGAAGCGGTCAAAAGTCTGGTTGTACTTCACAGCAAAAGATGCAAACTCAGCAGCCTGCAACAAGTGCTTTAAGCTGATACTGTGATACTGTCAAAGGAGGTAACACCTCAAATCCGATGAAACACCTGGCGACGCATAGCATTTTTTTAAAAGCCAAGAAATGCCCCGTATTTGATAGCTTGCTGCGAGACCTCACACCGTGCACATCTACTGCGGGTGTGGTGCCTGTTATTGGACCCGGAGTTAGCAACATCCCCCAAAAACCCGAAGAGTAGAGTCCTGGCCCCTAGCCCTGCCAGTGTAGCAGAAATGATGACGGATGATGATGCAGCAGCAGCCGTTCTTCTCTGCGTGAGTAGCTTAATGTTGTTCGTGTGTAATTCACGTTGAGTACGCTTACCACATTATTACATTAATGCATGTAAGGTGAACTAGCAAACATCATCATAGCTACATGCGGCTGTCTTCTTGTTTGATGGCAGATACTCCCTTAACCCTGGCCAAAAAGGCTAAAATGACCAAAGAAAAAGTGGAAATCAGTTAAACATGAGAAGTTTTTGGACAAAGTTTGTGTTTTTTTCCATTTTTTTAAGCACTGCTTCCAGCCAAGAGTGATACCATATATGCCCCATAGCTGCAGAAAAGGCTAACATTGTTATCTTTTTACAAAAAACAGCTGAACATGAGAGGTTTTTGGACCAATTTTGTGTTCTCCATTCTTTAAGCACCGGTTTGAACACCGTTTGAGCACCGTTTAAGCACCGGCACCATTTCAAAAGTACCGGTTTGGCACCGGTATCGGATAAAACCTAAATGATACCCATCCCTAGTAATGGGGGACATCTAAAAGCTGATCTGTACCGCAAACCTACCCATATGGATCAGTATTTCAGGTTTGCCATTAATGAGAATGATTTATGTGTAAAGAATACATGATCAAAAACAAATGCCTATAAATATAAACTGTTAAGACATGACTTATCAAACCTGCCAGACTGTTTCATGTTGTAACCTTTTAAAATCTCACAGAGTCCTACAATATAGAGGAACTGAAACCACGACTGTGCCTGCCAGTTCCTGTCATCTCACAAGAAAGACATGTTCTGGAAGGACAGAATATAGGAAGTCACATGAAGATTGCTTCTGTGTGTCCTAATATGGTTGTCAATGTGCACCATAAATCTTCTACCGATTAGAAGATTTATTTTCAGCTTTGCTAATTTCCACTGCAAGTATAGCGAGCTACAAATTCCTGTTTTTATAGTTCAGCAAGACGATCACACTCGTTAAAGGGTCACACCATAAATGGTGACAGGAAGTGACCTTGGCCAGCCTCCCTCGCAAGTCTAAATACAAAAGAGCTCTGTCTTGTGTCTTGTTTTGCCATGCAGCTGTTGGTCTTGTGTTGTGGTTGGTCTTGTGTATCCAGTGGGGTTTTTATGCTTTAATAAACCCAACACCTGGTTTTGCCAGAGGTTTCTTCCTGTTAAAAGGGAGGTTTTCCTTTCACCTGTTGCCAATTAGCTTGCTCATACTGCGTCATATGATTGTTGGGTTTTTCTCTGTATTTATTATTGTACGATTTACTGTGCAATATAAAGCGCCTTGAGGTGACTGTTGTTGTGATTTGGCGCTATTTAAATAAAACGGAAATGAATTGAATTGAAAATAAATTGCCTTAGTGCCACCTTTAAGAGAAAATGAGGTTGATTCTTACTTTAATGCCTTTGAGCATGTCACAACCACTTTCAATGATGTTTGGAATTTATTATTGCAATGCAAATTGGTGGGGTACCATGCAAACTCCACACAGAAAGGCCCTGGCCAGATTTTATGTTTGCTTCAAACTCACTTTTGTGTGCTTGTTGTAGTTGTTTCATAAAATAACTGCAGAGCGTCATTAGTTCATTCTGGTTAACTGACTTCTTCTTCAATAAATTTTCAGCATCTACAAAGGAAAGACACTCAATCACAACATTTCACATGGTAAATAACATACACATAATAATACTATTTATTTTAAAAAAAATGGAAACAAAAGATTTGATTTTGAACTCATCAAATGAGTGTAGCCGTACATACACTGAAAACAATCTCGTGTTACCATAGGCCTTAATTTTCCAAGGACTTTAATCACATCTTCTGTCATCTGCAATTAAAAAAACATGAAAATGTAAACATGAATTTAGTAACAAACATAAGCAACTTGTAACAGTGCTGATAGTTTAGTGTTTTCATTTTATGGGTAAAGTTTGATTGTGTTTGAGAGTCTTGATGCTTAACCCTTGCTGCTCCTTCCTACTCAGGAGTCCAAACTGTAGGTCAGTTTTCAGATTTCTGATAACAAAACTTTGGATGTGAAAGTGGTTACATTAAGATCAAAGCTTGTGATAAAGGATTTAAATATTATTTAGGGCAGTTGGACATGAACTAATTTGTTCGAAGATATAAGGAAACTGACTGTTATAAAAACAGTACCAGTAAACCGTCAATTTAATTTTTTTTTTTTTTTTTGGGCCTGTCCCGTTTGGCTCTTTTGCCATTAGAATTATTGTCTAAAGGCGAAGAAAGATGCCCAATGGATTTACTTTACCAAATGGACCATCCCAGCCTTGCCGTAATGGTCTATTTGATTCATTTTTTATTGTTTATTTTATTTTCACTTGCTGAATACGGGACAGACTTGACTGGGGGAAAGAAAGGGGAGAAAGATAGAGGGAAAAACAGCTGAGAAGAGGGACGGGGAAAAAAGGGCAAAAGACAAAAACCAACAGAATAATCAGACAAAAAATACATATATCAATCACCTGGATCAGCTGTTGAGAAAGAAAAAAGAAAACAAGCAGAAGAAAACGAGAGTAATAGAATAAACAACATCACGATGATATATGGGAATATGACAGTAAATACTAAATATTAAACATTATTGTGCAGCACGTAAGATCGACAGCGCTCAGTGTGCTTTGAGGTAGGAGCCAAAAAAGGGTGTAGTTTGTGTGTGTGATCACCCATGTGTACACCTGTGAGCATGGACGCGCTTGTTTTTAAAAGGTTCCTTCATGTAATGATCTGCTAGAGGGTGTGGGGGGGCCACTGCCCCATCCTCCAGGGCATGAAGCAGCTATGGAGGAGATCAAAACTCCAGACATCCAGAGGCCCTCAGAACACAAGAGACCAAGGAAGACCAACAGAGGGGCAGCCGCGCCACTATCCCAGAAAGAGCTGAGGAGAGTCTCAGATGAGGGGTCACTCAGCAGCTGCGGAGCAGAAGCCAGGGGGGGTTGCAGTGACGTGCCCATGAGCTCCGCCGGCAGCCAGCTGTGCCAGAGTGACCGAGCCCCGGGCTGAGAGGCCGAGGGCACCCGGCCCCCGAAGTGGCCCGAGCGAGCCCCAGGCTCCAGGCCCCGACAAGCAGCCACCAAGGAGTGAGCCAGTGTGTACCTGGACGCCCATCCCCGGACACAAAGAACCACCAACGCACCGATGTCTGAGGGCGTCCGCCACCGGCAGGGGAAGTGGTGGGGGGAGATAGGCCTCCAAACCTTGGAGGGCCTGAGATGTCCCCAGAGAGGTGGCGTCTGATACCCAACCTGACATATAGACACAGACATACAGGCACACACAGATACAAACATCCATTCCCACCCTCATGCACTCATATGCAATTACTCCACACTCAACCAACGTGGAGACAGACATAAAGAGACACTGTACACACAATCACACTCCCCAAGCGTACTCTAAGAACCGGGTCTAGGTACCCTTGCCTCTGGAGGGGGAAACTGCCCCCAGACCCAGGTGGTGTTACCCTTTTCCCTGCGGTAGGGAGAAGCAGACCACCCCGACTCCACAGGCCCCACATTCCAGACCCCAGTCAGACGGCCAACTCCTCCTCCTAGCCCCCCGCTCCAACAGGCCGCAGAGAACGGGGGTGTGTGAAGACTCCAAACCTCCCTCGGCCCGCTCATATGTAGTGTTGATGCATGTGTGTTCTAAGGTGCATTTAAAACCCAGGAGGGCATGGAGCTACCTGCTAGAGAGCAGGTAGCTTCAATTTAAAATTTGTATTTAGATGCACTGAAATCCCTTCTATTTTCAATAGGTCAAATATAAAAAAATATATATATTTTTTTTCTCTCTGAAGGACCTGCTGTGTGCACTTTATTGAATGTGGTTTCAAATGTTTCTGACTTTGCTAATGAAAATATGGTAAGTATTTTCAACAATGTGTTGATGCATGCTCTGTCATCCAGGTAAGTAAATCCCAAAAGGTTGATTCTCCTCATCTGGACGTAGCATTTTCAGTGGGAGAAAGGTTTCATCACTCATCCAAGTGACTTCTAAAGTCTCAGCTGACTGCAGGTTTTAACGACATTGTTGCACATAACCTGCTGAGCTCTGATAGGTAACTCAAGCTGGCCTGCACTGGTCTGGCTTACTTTATGTGTTACAAAATTAAAACTAACCTAACATCAGAAGGGATTGTATAAGCCAAACTAAAAAGACATTAAAGCATCATCAAATAGTTTTCCTGCTGGTGACATATCTGGTTCATTATGGAACCAGATAAAACCATGGTCTCGTACGATGTTACATTTCTCTTCACTTGTGTTCCAGTCAATGAAGTGTTGGAAAGGTTGCTTTTAGATGTGACTTCTTTAGATATTTACAAGTGTGGGACCATATCCAAAGGGCTATAACAATACATAATAATCAAACTGTCTCTAACTGTGAAACGCAGATATTTCAGCCAAATCTCAGAACTTCTATAAAAATTTGTCATGACCTGTTAACAGAATTTGGGGTGACGTACACAACTAATTTGAAGAGGGCTGGGGAAAGGAATTATATAGAGAGATTAGTGACGAGGCCTGGGGGAATGTTAAATCTCTGAGCGTCTGTAATAAAGTAAAGTAAAGTCCCTCTTCCCCGCTGTTTTTCTTTCCCTCTTTCTTTCTCCCCTTTCCTTCCCCCAGTCAAGTCTGTCCTGTATTCAGCAAGTGAAAATAAAATAAACAATAAAAGGTGAATCAAATGGACCATCACGGCAAGGCTGGGATGGTCCATTTGGTAAAGTAAATCCGTTGGGCATCTTTCTACGCCTTTAGACAATAATTCTGATGGCAAAAGAACCAAACGGGACAGGTTTAAAAAAAGAAAAAAGAAAAAAGAAAAAAATAATAAAGTAAAGGCAATCCAAATTAATATTCTACACAGAGCTGACATATCACCTTCTCAACGCCATAAATACAATTCAGACCTTTCTCCACGGTGCCCTAAATGTAAAATAGAGGTGGGCAACCTCACGCACTCTTTCTGATCCTGCTGGAAAATATAAGAATTTTGGTTTGTCATGAAGTGTGAACTGGATAAGATCTTCACTGACACTGAATGCAATCCAATATGCATTTGGATTGGCAAATGACAAGATTAGGGGGACGTTTGGAAAGCAGCTGTACGCACTATTAATGTTCTGTGCAAGGAAATATGTCCTTTTGAACTGGATCACATTCACAGCCCCATCTAGGACTCAGTGGCACTGGACAGTACTGGAATATGTGTCCCTAGATTTCCTATTATCTCATAACCGAAGTTTGTGGATTTTCTATTTATTTGTTTGTATTCTTCAGCCGGGTTGTTTGTTTTGTTTTATCTCTTTTGTTTTGTTCTGTTCTGTTGGTTTTGTTTTGTTTAATGATGGTGTCAGTGTAAAGTTAAAAGCTCAATAAATACACTGAAGACAATAAAAACATGTCAAATACAGATGTGCAAAGCAGCCAATATTTGTATCTGTATCTGTATTTGTTGAGGGGGGGAAAGTATTTGTAGTTGTATTCGAGTAAAATTCAAAATATGCTTAAAAATCCTTTTTTTTGCATTAAACTTCTAATTAACGTTATAGTGTAACTATTCTTTAATTACATCCATTTTAATAATTATGGATATGCATTATTAGTTGATATTTTTCCATAAATCCAGCAATGAACATGAAACATCATTGAAAAGAAAATAACATAACAGCCATTGCCTCATCCATTGTTAACAAAATACCATTGTGAACATTATGAACACCCCCACAACCCTACCTTCTTGGAGGGCACTGAACAGACAATGAAACTGACCTGCAGGGGCAGAACATGGTTGTGATGATGAATTGGTGCTGGTGGGGGGAGTTGGCAGACAGTACCAGGAGAGGATACTTTAAGTTCCATGTTATTATGCATAGCAGATGTTGACAGATGTTTGATATATCTGCCTCTTCTGATTTGACTTTTGCACACATTTCATATCACTTTTGTTTCATCTGCAGCACTTACTCTAAAATGCTTCCATACAGAAATTGAGATTTTTGGCTGGTGGAGGACCAAGAGATGGCTCAGCAGCAGCAGCACTCTTTTCTGTTTGGCTTCCCAAATCCATGTGGGGACCTTCAGCTAAGTTAATGAATGACGGGAAGCTATGCTAAGGTTAACTGGCCTATAGTCTACATCTTGCTGTCTGCAAAATACAGAGTAACTTCAACATACCATATAACTCCCACAAGTGCATACAACTACACAAGTATTGTTTTTGTCATGGTCCTGGGTCTGACGAATCAGTGTTTTGTGTTTCTTTATAATATTCTGTGTTCTTGTTCATTCTGTGGTTCTGGTTATCTTGGGGTTTTGTACTCTTCTGTTTCACGTTTCTTGTTCCTATGTTCTGTGTCCCCCAGTCTGCGTTTAGTTTGGGTGTTGTGTCATTACGAGTATGTGTTTCCTGTTTTATTGTGAAGGTCTGCGTCTTATGTGAGTGTTTTCAGTTTGCCTCCCTGGTCTCGTCATGTTAATCACTCCCAGCTGTGTCCCCCACCTGTGTGTAATCTCCCTGTTGTCCAAATAAAACTTAAGGAAAACTTAAGGCCTTAAGGAAAGGAAGCACAGTAGATTGTTCAGAGGTGCAGATTTGGACAAGAAATTTATAATTTAGTGATGATACGTTGTTGTAAAGGGGTTTATATCTTAGGCTGAATCTAAGTATGGTAAAGTGTTTAAAGGGGGATCATTGTTGTGTGGAAAACGGTGCAGCTTTTGACAAAGCTTTCGGTGTATTGAACGGGTGACATTTAAGATTGTGTAAGATTTTGAGATTGTTGTTTTTATTTTAATAGAGGGAGTTTTAATAAACATGGACATGTCAAAATTCTTGGGAGAACAAACATAAGGTGGGCTTTTCAGATTATAATTGGCTGAGGAGGAGACCTGATTGGCTGTGAGTCTCTGTTTAAAAGGACTGTAGCGATTCAATCCAGTCAAAAGCATAAAGAACTATTTTCTTAGAAGGAAAGAACAAAATAAAACAAATGAATGAGCTCAATTTGCTATTGTGGAGCATCTGATTTTGAGCGGGAGGCTCCAGTATTAGCAAAAATCTTGTGTGAATGTAGGTGAGTGAATGTGTGTGAGTGGACCAAGGTGGGGATGAATAAATGTGGACAAACAATTTACCATGTCAGGAAGAGAAAGGGGATGCTTTGTTTTGCTTTTGTCATAAGCAGGACGAGTGGAAGACTTAATTCTGGGGATGCTGATTTTTGAGTTGCTGTGAGAAAATTTCCGTTTTATTGACTGGGGTTAGATTATGTTATTACATTATATTGTTGGTTGAATGCTTGATGCTAAAAGGGAAAAATTTTTTGATATAACTCATGTTACCATTAACTGAAGTAACACATGATTGATAACTGTTCTGTTTTAAGTTTTATTTCTTGTTATAACACAGATTGGATCATAAGGGGGGAGTTGGGTATGAAATGTAAAGTACAGGTTTTGTTTCCAGGAATTTCCAAGGATCCAGATTTCGAATGGAGCAAGGAGTTCGAGGAGATGTGTCATGATGATTAAATTGATTTTATTCCTTAAACACAGGTTTTTTGGGCCGGAGCGAAATACCTGAGAGGAGGATTGCTGAGGTGTTTGGAGAGATGATATGACTAACCTTTTTTCCCTTTAATTTCTTAAGCCCGAGTGATGCATTTTGAGTTTTATTTGGACACTGTGAGATTATTCTGTTATCATATGTTACTTTATATATGTAATCA